>BHFT01043687.1:14147-84212 GCA_004320025.1 Laticauda laticaudata | reverse complement strand
TCGGAAGTTGTGGGAGCGCCATCACTTGAGACTTTCAAGAAGAGATTGGACTGCCATTTGTCAGAAATGGTGTAGAATCTCCTGCTTGTGCAGGGAGGTTGGACTAGATGACCTACAAGGTTCCTTCCAACTCTGATTATTTGTTATCTGTTACTCAGAGTACAGTACCCTAGTTCAGAAAAGCATCACTATTTTTGTGAGATGAGATAAAATTGGAGCAGATGTTCAACATCTTTCCTTTTACCAATAGAACAACCTGCTGTTTTTAATGTGACATTCCAGCGTGGGGAAGATTATCCAATAGATCTCTATTATTTAATGGATCTCTCATTCTCTATGGATGATGATCTGCAAACAGTGAAGAAATTAGGAGGAGATCTCCTGAAAGCTCTCCAGAGTATTACCAAACGTGCACGGATAGGTATGTACATTCTTCTAAAATATGCAACTGTCTTCTGTCACAGTAGTTGGAAGCACCTAACCAACTTTAACTGATCTTGAAAAACAGCTAATAAGGGATATACCCAGCTAGGGCTCAATAAGAAACCACTCTGAAACCCTAAGGCTGTTGAAATTACAAAAATATATTGCAAATGGCTTAATATTATTGATAAGAAAATGACATGACAGTGTCCATGAGTGGCCAAAAACAAAGCTTGAGATGATTCTTATTTTTTCAGGTGTTTCCAGCTACTAAAATTCCACTGAGATATTCTATACTATGAGAAATATTTATCATATTTTAATTGACATCTCTTCATTTTGCAAGAAATAGCCATTTTCAGAATGTTAACATTAGATGCAACTGTACTTTATAGTAAGCTTTCCTTTCTTTTGATTTAATATGATGAAATGTCATACCATGGGAATAAAGAAGAGTAGGATTCTGGTGCAATAATTCTGTAAAGAAGGTGTACATTATTTGGAGTTTTCTGGATTAGGAGCCTTCTATGCTACTATAGTTTCCATTCTTGAAGTCCCCAGATTTGGTCTCACGAAGGTCTGCACTTGTTCCCATTTCAACCATTTTGAATAATCACTGGGGCAACCAATACTTATTCTGGTGGTAAAAATGCCAAATCAACTACTTCATGGCACTGCATGTACTTGCCCTATCCTTACCTCAGTAGGATTATCTCCAAAACAAATAATAAGGTATATATCCCTGGTGGGTGAAAAGCCAGTGTGACAGTAGCAAGATTTGTAATTTGTCAGCAATGGAGAAGTAGAAACATCAAAGAGAAGCCAGCCTGCTCCAAGCACCAAAGAGCTCCAGGATTGCAATTTGTAAATGGAAGTTTTGAAAAGTGATATTTTGGACTTTTTGGGCTGGAAAATATAGGGACATGATAATATTGAGAGATCAGCACTAAAACCTTTTGAGGTAACCTTAAAAATCTCCTTTTCACATTGTGCTGCAGTCCAAGGTCCTACAAATTAAGCTGTAGGTTGGGGAAACCTATAGGTTAACACTTAAGAAAGTGTTCCTCATACTACTGAATGAAATAGTGGAATTCACTTTTTCATGCTATGCTGAGAGCCTTCAACTTAAATGGCTTTAAAGAAATATTAGATAATTCATGGAGGATAAAGCTGCAAATGGCTGGTAAACATAATATGCATTCTGCAGGAGAGTTAGCATGGATTTGAATATCTGTTATCCTCATGCCCTTCTCATAGATATCTGACAAGATTTGACTGACTGTTGCAAGAAACAAAATGCTTGGCTAGGTAGGACTTCAGTGCAGTCCAGCCAAGCTTTTTTTTAGACAGTTGATATCTCCAAAGCAAGTCCTTGAAAGACAGAAGTTCATAGAAAATGAGAGGAAATAGTATTTCTAAATGAAAGTATCTGATTATTAAAGGATAATCTTTTATAATTTTAATAATCATATGCATAGTCCTGTTTTTTCCTATAATTTTATTTTTAATGATATTTTTCTGAAGTGATTTATGATTCTCTCATACACATATTTATATTGAACAAGGTTGACTACTTTTCCATAATGTTTCCTTTAGGTTTTGGTGCCTTTGTGGATAAGACTGTCTTGCCATTTGTAAACACCCATCCAGAGAAGCTCCAGAATCCATGCCCAACCAAGGAGACCAAGTGCCAGCCACCATTTGCTTTCAGGCATGTGCTTAGCCTCACTGATGATATACAGAGTTTTAAAGAAGAAGTAGGGAAGCAGCACATATCGGGGAATCTTGATGCACCAGAAGGAGGACTTGATGCCATGATGCAGGCTGCTGTCTGTGAGGTAAGTCTCATGGCTACTATTGTGTAGAAATAGAATTGATTAAGGAGCTTTTTGGGTCAAAAATAGAAGATAGTTCCACTAATTTATTATTTCCAGTATATGCTACTTGTCCACAAATTCTATACAAATATTTTTTCTGTTCAGGGCCATGAATGTAAGCCCATATAAATGCCACTATTGACATGACACTGTGGTTATTTATATTTTTATTGTGCTTGTCAATATGGGCAACTGAAACAGCTTGCAGTAAAAAAGTGACAAGGTAAACATAATTAACAGACCAGGATTTGCTCAGTTATTAAAACTAATATTTATCTTCTGCTCGGGATGATTTTTCCCCTGGAATGAACTAAAAGAATTTGACTTCAAATATCATATCTTACTGCTTCTTTCAGGCTTCTTAAGATTATGACATTAACACATAAAATTATTAGAAAATAAATTATTTTTATGGTTCCTGAGGTGGGGTTGCTCTGTTCTTGGTTTCAACAAACACACCAGCTGAGTCAACTGAGGAGTTTTGGGAAGAAGATAAAGTAGAATGCCTTATATTTATTTTCTTCATATCTCTGCCACTGAGTACAGTCTTGGGGTAAGTCAGGAAAAAATATGTTTTCAGGAAGGACACTTCTGGTGGAAGATATCAGGAAAGGAAATGCTGCATATGTTTCCTTAGCTGCAGGATAGGTACCTGTTAAAACTATGACATTAGAAAGACTTGCCTGTCTTCGAAATAAAAATTGACTGATTCATCTTATTTCTTCCTGCGCAATGATTTTGTAATTTGTTCTAATTTCTACTGGTTTAAAATTGGTTTTGCTTTAAAATTCAGAAAAAAATTGGCTGGAAAAACGTGACTCGCTTATTGGTCTACACAACAGATGATGGTTTTCATTTTGCTGGGGATGGTAAGCTTGGAGCCATTTTAACACCTTTTGATGGACAATGTCACTTGGAAGACAATATGTATAAAAAAAGCAATGAATATGTAAGTATACAAGTAGCTGTCAGCTAGCACCGCTATATGATAAGTAGTTTTCTTTTTCAATCTAGAAGTAGACTGGAGTTCATGTAAAACAGCAGCTAGGTCTGCACTATTTGTCCTTTAGAAATGAGAATCAAGATGGCAATCATTTTGATGATATAAATATGATTTACCAAACTACATGAAATCCAATGAGCAATAATTATATTAAGAACAAAATTTTATATTGTTTTTAATTGCATCTAATTTCACAATTATGTGTGTGTGTGTATATATATATACATATATATATCTGTTGTTGTTTTTTTAAAGTTTTTGCGGGTACTTACATGTGTGCTGTTCAGCTTCCTTCGGGTATTATCCCACGTCATTGTAGTGGCTTTTAAGTTGTTAGCAACGTTTCAGCAGAGATCTCATCCTGCCATGCTCAGGCTTCTGTATTGATTTGTATGTGGGTCAGGGTCCTCACAGTCCGTTGGTTTATAATTTTGAGGCTAGCCTATTATTTGGGCAAGGAATGTTTTTTCTAGCATCCTGATTTGGTTGGGAGTCTTGGTCTGTGTTATTGATTGGGTTTGTTTGATTGTGTTTTCTGTTTTCTTCTGTCCTGTTTTGTGGCTTTTTGGATTTGGCTGGCATACACTCTGTTTCCTGCACTGGAGGCTTTTAAGTGCCAGCTTTGGCTTTCGTGTGAAAGGAACGGCTATTATCTATTAGGAAGTCTCGTTTTCACTCCTGGGTTGCCTGGTTGGGGTGTGTTTGAGCTTGGAGGTATCAAGAGGGAGTCTGTTTGTGCCCAGGTGTTTGCCTGGCTTGTGTGGTGGAGATCTTTCTATTTGAGAGTGCAGGCTTCCAATGATTGACAGTCTGGTGGAATCATCTCTTTTTATTCATGCTTTCAGGTCTTTTTTCAATCTCTAATGGCTTCTCTGATGATTTATCTGCTGAATGATGAATATATAATATATATTTAATATGTTTTATATTTATATGTATATATATTGTATATATATATTGTTTTTTTTTAAATTTTTTTGCCGGGTATATATATATATATTGTTGTGTGTGTGTGCTGTTCAACTTCCTTCGGGTATTATCCCAACGTACATTGTTAGTGCATTAAAGTTGTAGCAACGTTCAGCAAATCTCATATGCCATCATCAGGCTTTCTGTATGGAGTTTTGTATGTACTAATATTAATGTATTAAAGAAGCACTAAACAATGACGTGGGATAAATACCCGAAGAACTGAACTGCATTCAATATATAGTATATATATATATATATTTTATATATATATATTATATATATATATATATATATGTGTGTGTGTGTGTGTTGTGGTGTGTGTGTGTGTGTGTGTGTGTGTGTGTGTGTTTATATATATTTTTTGCTGTTTAGCTTCCTTCAGGGTTTATTATGCCCACGTCATTGTAGTTCTTGTTAAAGTTGTAAAATCAATAATAATACCCGAAGGAAGTTGATAATATACCCGAAGGAATAGCTAAACAGCACAAATGTAAGTTCCCTGCGAAAGCTTAAAAAACACAAATATATAATATATACTATATTATATATAAATTATATTATATATATTATATATTATATATATATATTATATATATTATTTGTGCTGTTTACCTTCCTTCGGGTATTATCCCACGTCATTGTAGTTCTGTTAAAGTTGTAGCTCATTGTAGTTCTGTTAAAGTTAGTAGCAAACGTTTCAGCAGAATCTCATCTGCCATATCAGGCTTTCTGTATGGAAGTGTGTCTCACAGTTCCTCTGTTTCAAATTTGAGGCTGGTCTATTCTGATTGGCTATTATAAACCTGGGGTTCTGTGTTCCTTGGACTTGGAGTTTGATTGATTGGTGTTCTGGTTTCTTCTGTTCTGTTTTGTGGCTTTTGATTGCTGGCAGCACTCTGTTCTTGTGTTTTTGGAGGCTTTTCAATGAAGCTTGGCTTCATGTGAAAGGAATGGCTGCCTCTTCATCAGCAAGCTGGGTTCAACTTGGGTGCCTGGTGGGGGGTGTTTGAGTTGGAGGCATCAGAGGGGAGTCTGTCTGTGCTCAGGTGTTTGTCTGTTTTTGTGGTGTTGGAGATCTTTCTATTTGAAGTGCAGGCTTCCAAATGATTGATTTCATTTGTCTGCTGGATATCAATAAGTTTGGTGAACAAACCTGTTCATGATGGAAGAATTCGAATCCAAGCGCCTGGCTAATGCCACCCACAAACACCAATATGGCTAAGATACATCCGATGAACACATTTGTGATTTGGCCCCATGGAAAGAAAACCTAAACAATTTCCTCAACATACCTAAACAAAACACACCCCAAAAATCAAAATTCACCATGGAACCGGAAATAAACAAACAACGTACCGATTCCTAGATGTACTAAATCTACAAAAGAACAAGATGACACACTGGGACACACCATATACCCAAAAAAAACACACACCAAAACCGCTACCTCAACGCCCAATCCCACCAGTCCACCCAGCACAATAAATCCGTGGCGTAAGACACTAATTACCAGAACCAAAACGCCTGACGCAGATAAGACACCTATAAAGACTGAACTATGCACCCTGATGAAAGTAGAGACAGCCAATGGCTTCCACAAAAAACAAATCACCAGCTTGATCCAACAAAACACCCTGACCAAGACAATAACAGAGACCTAGAAGACCAACAGACCTATGGAACAGTGTCTTGCCGCTACAATAAGAGGTACTACAGATAAAATCAGTAAAGATACTAACGGCCATCAACACAAAGACTTCCTCAAAACAGACAAAAAAATAGCCCAGGCCATCCTGGGAAACCCAAAGACAAAATTGACCTGGAAAACCAAGGCATATACGAAATTCCCTGTACATCCATGCCCGGCTACATACATTGGACAGACCAATAGAAGAATTAAGTACCCGCCTTAGATGAACACAAAAAATGCAGTAAAAAAAGCTGGAACACACTTCCTCACTAATCCAACACATAAAAGCCAACAGGTCAGAGCATCAACTTCAATGCACCAAAAACCCTAGCCACTATAGAAACCCCAAGCCACAGAGACATCATTCAGAGAAGCCATAGAGAATTGAAAACAAGACCTGAAGCATGAAATACGAAGAGATGATTCCAGCAGACTGTCAATCATGTTGAAACCTGCCACTCTCAAATAGAAAGCATCTCCACACCACAAAAACAGACAAACACCTGAGCACAGACAGACTCCCTCTGATGCCTCACAACTCAAACACCCCCCCACTCAGGCACCAGGTGAAAGCTTGCTGATGAAGAGCAGTCCGTCCTTTCACACAAGCCAAGCTGCATTGAAAGCCTCCAACACAAGGAACAGAGTGCTGCGAGCCAATCAAAGCCACAAAAACAGACAGAAGAACAGAATACACCAATCAAACAAACTTCCAAAGTCCATGAACACAGACCCGGTTAATAGCCAATCAGAATAGACCAGCCTCAAATTTGAAACAGAGGAACTGTGAGACACACTTCCATACAGAAGCCTGATGATGGCAGAATGAGATTCTGCTGAAACGTTGCTTAACAACTTTAACAGAACTACAATGAGCTAACAACTTCAAACAGAACTACAATGACGTGGGATAATACCCCGAAGGAAGCTAAACAAGCACAAATGTAATGTACCACGCGAGAGCTTAAAAAAACATATATATATATATATATATATATATGTGTTGTGGTGTGTGTGTGTGTGTTTTGTTGTGTTTTCTTGAAGTTTTTGCGGTACTTAACATGTATGGTAATTCACTTTGTTCGGTGTAGTATTTTCCCATGTCAATTATAGTTGTGCTTTTAAAGTTGTAGGCAACGTTTCGGCAGAATCTCAATCTGGCCATCATACAGGCTTCTGTATAATGTTACGTCTGTGAGTCAGACTGTTCACAGCCTTTCTGTTTGTAAATTTGGTGCTAACCAACTGCTGTGCCAGAATGGTTTTTTTTCTCTGATTGGTTGCAGTCTTTGGTGCTGTGTTTATTGGTACTTGGAATTTGCTGTGTTTGCTTGATTTGGTGTTTCTTATATCTTCTATCTATTTTGGGCCTTTTTTGTCTTTTGATTGGCTGGCAACATTGTGTTTCCTGTATTGGAGGCTTTTTAGTGTGGCTTGGCTCTGAGTAAATGGATACAAACAATGTGAACAAAAAAGATCTTGCTTGTAAGTTTCAACATGGTTTCAATATTCACCTCAAGTCCTGAAAAAGAAACTCTCGAAATCTCAAAATATACCAACCGACGCCAAACACGCTCATGGAACTTAAAGAGAACACTACTTAACCAACACATCATTTCATACACAAAGGACAAAGGTACAAAGCAAATTGAAGGAGCCCCTATGGGATTCAACCAACTATCACCCGTCATTGGAAACCTGTTCTGGAAGAATTCAAAAATCCAAAGCCTAGCCAATGCCACCCGCAAACACAAAATATGGCTACTATAACATCGATTGACAGACCATTTGTTATTTGGCCCCTTGAAAGAAAACCTAAACAATTTCCTAACACGCCTAAACAGCACACCCCGCAAAATCAAATTCACCATGGAAATGGAAACAAACAAACAATTCTACGCATTCCTAGATGTACTACTGCTACAAAAAGAACAGATGGCACACTAGGAACACACCATATACAGAAGAAACCACACCAACGCGCTAGCTGAATGCCAATCCCATCCACCACTCAGCAAACAGATAAACTCCATGGCAAAAAACTAACTGCCAGAACCAAACGCCTGGCAGACAAAGACACACATAAAGACTGAACTATGCACGCTGCCTAAAATACTGACAGCTCACGGCTTCTACAAAAGCCAAATCACTGGCTTTGATCCCACAAAAACACAGGCAAACACGAGACATAATGGAGGACCTCGAGGATGATAGACGATATGGAACAGCTGTCCCTGCCCTACATAAGAGGTAAATTCAAGACAAAATCAGTAGATACTACCATGTTTCTCATATAATAGGCCCGGGTCTTATTTTTTTTTTAGCCTCCAAAAAATGCTAGGCCCGTCTTTTCGGGGTGACTTAAACGGCCCCCCTTTTGCATGCTTCGGGTTGGTGGATGGCGATGGCTTGGATGTTGACGCTCGGTGTTGGTGGGACACTTCATATCGGGGTCAACGCAGGCAGGCAACATATCTGGGTGTGCAACAAAAGTACTTCTAATGGCAAGCCCCCCCACTATTCCCGCCATTTCCGCATGTTTTTAATTTATAGGCGTTAATTTGGGGGAGGGTCTTAATTTCATTTCATGGCCTATAAAACATTGCTGGGACTTCCCCATTGGGGAGGCCATATTGTTGGAGAAACAGTGGTACACCAGGCATCACTCAAGACTGCCTTCAAAACAGACAGGAAAAATAGTAGCCAACTTCTAAGGAAAACCCAAGATAAAATTGATCTGGAAAACAAGGCATATATGAAGTCCCCCTGTAGTATCATGCTCTGCACATAGCATTGGAACAGACCAATAGAAGAAAGTACCCGCCTAGATGAACACAAAATGCCAGTAACAAAGCTGGAAACACACCTTACCTCACTTGTCCAACACGTGAAGGCCACAAGGTCATAACATCGACTTTCAAATGGCACCAAAACCCTAGCCACTATAGGAAAACGCCCAGCCATCAGATATTATCAGAGAAGCCACAGAGATTGAAAAAAGATTCTGAAAGCATGAATAAGAAGAGATGATTTCACCAGACTCGTCAATTATTTGGGAGGCCTTGCACTCTTAAACAAAAAAATCTCCACACCACAAGCCAGGCAAAACACCTGGGTACAAACAGACCCCTCTGATACCTCCAGACTCAAACACACCCCAAACAGGCACCCAAGATTGAACCGAGCTTTCCTAATAACATGATAGCCATCCATTTACTCGGAGCAAGCCGCACTAAAAAGCCTCCAATACAAGAAGCACAATCGTGCCAAGCCAATTTCAAGACAAAAAAAGCCACAAACAGACAGAAGATATAGAAACACGCATCAAGACAGATGTCCTGCCGGTTTTGCAGGGCTTCAGCGGAAGCAGGAAATTCCGTGATTGTGTGCAATTTCTGCTGGCACTCGGCCGCTGGAGTGCCCCCAAGCCAGCTGGTTTTGGGGCTAAAGCACCCCATAAGAGGTGGCTGAAGATAGGGGAGACCGCCGGCAGGGTTTGAGAGGAGCCGCATCTGCCTCCCCCAGCTGGCTGAAACTCCCTTTTCTAAAGGTGGAAAGAGCAGCGTCAGACAATGGCCAGCCACAAAGGAAGTGGATACGCACTCATACCGGGGGAAAAGAATGTGCAGGAGGAAGCTAAGAGGTGAAAGTTTTGGCTGACCTGGGATAAAGAAACAACATTCAAGATTTCCTGGAATTTAAATTTTAAAAAAAAGAATCATCGCTCCAAAGCAAGATCTTGGAGGGCAGTGGTCCCAACCTTTTTTGTACCAGCGGCACAGTTTCCAAAGAAACAACTCTTTTTCAAGTCGCAAAATCATTTCTTCCCAAGGAGTAATGGGCTTCTTAGCTTTAGCTAATATAAATATAATATTTCATTACGATTATTCATTCTTTGCAGCCAAGTACAAAATGATCCATGGGACCGGTACCCGGTCCAGGGCTCAGTGATTGGGGACCCGCTGAATCTAGAGGCAGCGAATGAAAGTGAATAGGGGAAAGATTTGTTTTTTCTCATTCTCCTTCTTAAGCGGTTTGACAGCAGGATGAATGAGAATCGGAAAAAACCTGCTTTGGGCATCAGCCAAGGTAATTAACAACTGGAAAATTAAGCAAGGGGACAATAAGATTTTCTGGATCACTGAAAAAACTTTTTTTCTTTTTTGGTGTAAGTGGAAGGGAGACCAGGAAAAGGAATAATAGGTAAGATTGACTGGAGGAGACTGCTTGGAATCTAAAAGATGAAAACTAAATTGTAACAAAGCTTCCAAAGATAGATTTTAATTGAACTTTGCAACCTGAACTGCCAGCCCCAGGAAGAGGAAAGTGAAAAAAAGAAGAAAGTGTATAAAACAAACAGCTTGTGTGGTATTTGCGACTAATTAGTTGACTTTGGGGACTCTTGGAAACGATATTTGAAGGATTAAAACATTTGGGGGGGTCTGTTTAAAAATTCGTTACAATGGCATCACTGGTGGATGAACTGAAATCAGGAATTCAAAATATAAAGAAGAGGGAACAAGAAGGGAAGGGCTCTTTTGGCTCAGTGTCTTCATTTTTTAGAAATGCAATTATCTACCTATGAGAAACTACAGAGTAACAAGAAGAATTGGGGACAAAGAAGAAGCATCTTTAATGAACAAGTAACTTTGATCCTGGTGGAAAGAAAAGGGGAAAGGGGGGAAAGACGAATGGAGAAATTTAAGACCCCAAAAAAACAACCAGAAAAGGGAAAAAATAGGTGAAAGTAGATATAATCGTTAGAAAAGCAACAGAAAAGTGGAACACAGAAGAGGAAAATGAAGATGAAGAGACAAGCTACGGTAAAAAGGTTAGAGGGTAGAAGCAAGGGAGGAAGGAAGGGAAGAGAAGCACAAATAAGATTTGAAAACAAGATGTAAAAGAAACAGGAACTTATTTAGAGATAATGGGTAAAATATAACTGAAAAAGAGATTCTGCAAAAGTACATAAGACTGTATTGGTTTGTTATCTTGTATTAGAAATAATATTAGAAAACATTGGAAGAATATATGATTATAAATGCGAGAATAAAATATTCAATGTAATTTAGTGAAAACTCTCTTTTCTTTTTTGAACAAAATAAATGAAATGAAAAATATGAGAGAATTGATTTTCAGACAGAATGGAACATTTTAGTTACACAATGGTCTTAAAATATGAAGTGAAATGGGGGGGAAGTAATTATGCCAATTTATAAGTATCCCATAGAAGCATGATACTTATGTTGAAGAGAAGGAAGTTAAAAATTTTTAAGACTTTAAATGAATATTAATTTAACGAATTAGAGTTCAACTTGGTATGGATTGTTTGTTTTTAATTAATAATATTTATCATTTTTTCTTTTTTTTTAAATATTAGGGTGTAGCTTCAGCTGTACTAAGCAGAATCCGAATGAAAGTTATGTATTATTTTAAGTTGTTAAATTTTGGGAAAAGAATATAAACGGCGCCATACTTCCAATCAGATTTATTACAGGAGAAATTTTCGTGTTAATGAGAAAAAGATCATGGACAGCTGAACAGGACAGACAAAGGATATATACTATAAATGAATTTAAATTGAGATGAAAATAAATAAAATAGAATAAGAGAGTGAAAAGAGGGGAGGAAGCTATTATAGAAAATGTTGGAATGGTAATAAAGAATATGGAAACAAGTCATATAAAGTGGAACATGAATTTGAATTTATGTTCTGAACGAAGAGATTAACCCGGGATCAAGCTGCTTTCAAAAAGATGTTTATTTTTTATGTTATCTGTTTTTGTTTGTATAATGTTTGTTTTTTAAAAAAGTCAATTAAAATTTGGAGGAAAAAAAAAAAACACCAATCAGGCAGATCATGAATCGGAGCAAACTCCGAAGACCCAATACAACACAGACAAGGACTGCCAACCAATCAGGATGAAGAAAAAAACACCATAACTAGCACAGCAGTTAGGCTAGCACCACAAATTTACAACAGAAACGGCTCGTGAAAAGTCTGACTGCACAGATGAACGACAATACAAGAAGCCTGATATGGACAGATGAGGATTTTTGCCAAATGTTGCCTACAACTTTAAAAGCACAACTGTAATGATGTGGGAAAATACCTGAACAAAACTGAATACCATACAGTATATATATATATATATATATATGTATATATATATAATAATATATATATATATATATAATATATATATATATATATATATTATATATAGGTATTCAGCTTTATTTAGAGTATTTTCCCATGTCATTATAGTGTGTGGCTTTTTAAACTTAAGAAAACAAATATCTACATATCTATCTATCTATCTATCTTCTATCTATCTATCTATCTATCTATCTATCTATTATCCATCTATCTATTATCTAATAAACATATACTTGTACCACCATGAATGCCCACACACTCCAATACACCAAGTGTGCTACCTAAAAGAAATCTATGGAATTAAGAAAAACGAACAAACAAAAATATTAAAATGTAGTAAGGCTGTAAAACACGGTCAACGATTATTAAAAAGACTTGCTGAATTTGTGTGAACACAGAAGCTGTTTGTGTTCATTAAAGCTGTACAGCTTTTCCAGGCTTCTCTTCTGGGAAGCCTGGGGAAAAAATGAAGCAGCTTTAATGAATAGCCAAAAGCTGCTGCCCTGCCTTGAACACTTCTTCTAATCCTTAGATTAAGCTTGCCACCAGTACACGAACGCCATTGTTTCCATTTGGCCATCCCAGTAGCGCAGCTTTTGAGAGAAACGGGATGGGCGAATTGACAGAAGACCTTGTTTAGACAAGACTAGTGAAGGTCACATTCTGAGAGTGGTCATCTCTCAAGCAAGAGGTCTCATAATCTGATGCTCTGTTACTCAAAGCCAGCGTTGCTCACGGACTGATGCTGCTTGAACTACCAGTCACATGACAGGGCGCAAATGAGAGACAGAATGAAACTGTAGAATGCAATTGGGCAGAGGTGTCAAACTCAATTTCATTGAAGGCTACATCAGGGCTGTGTTTGACATCAGGGGAACTGGGGGGGCATGTCCATGTGGGTGTGTCAAGCTCAGTGTCACTTGTGTTGGCCCAGGCGGCCCCACCATGCTCCGTTTTTGGCTCTGATGGCCTCCTGCAACACTCTGCTAGCAAAAGTGGGCGCCTCCCCCAAGCTCTGTTTTCGCTGGCAGAACTACTGTGGGCTGGTCCTTTGCTGTTTCCAGGGCAGCCCTGCAGGCCAGATTTAAGCATCCTGAGATCTAAGCACACTAAGCTGGATCCAGCCTGCGGGCCTTGAGTTTGACAACCCTGAAATAGGGCACCCATACAGTTATGAATATAGTAAGCATTCAGCAATTATTCCATTTTTCTTCCATCTCAAAAGTGGACTTTTGTGGCAAGAAAAAGTGGGAGGAGAGAAACAAGTGAGAAAATATAAGAGTTGTACAATGGTTGCTAAACAATATCTGTATGGCCCAGATGAAAAAATTCAGGCTGAGACTGAAGCAGGGTGGTCTCCTGTCCAAAAGCCGGGTCAGAATTAGTGAATGGGTTAGGTTATCATCTGCATTGATTTGAAAATGGAGCTCTCACACCATTTTCTTGGTTTCTTAGGATTATCCTTCTGTTGGTCAGTTGATACAAAAACTTAAAGAAAATAATATCCAGCCCATTTTTGCTGTTACCAAAAAAGTCTACGATACATACGAAGTAAGTAAATCAATAAAATTGAAGATTTTATAAATTGTGTCACATGAACAAAGCAAATGTTATTATGGTATCATGCTGCATGAAAGCTTATAAGATAATGGTTTTGGTATATTTGTTTTTTACTGGTAGAAACTGAGCAAGATGATCCCCAAGTCTGCTGTAGGAGAACTGCAGGAGAATTCAAATAATATAATTCAACTCATCCAGCGTGCTTATGATGTAAGTGTCATTAATAATCTTATCTTACGTAAGTCCACTTCTAGCTCATAGACTATATCAGTGATGGCTAACCTTTTTCATGTTGCGTACCAAAAGTGTGCATGCATGCTTGCACCATGATGCAATTCCCGCACAACTTCCCCCACCCCCCTGAGCATGCACATGCATGCACTGAGCATGCACATCATGCCTCTGCACATGCACACATGACCCCCTCACCACATGCCTCTGTGCATGCACATGCAACCCCTCTGCATGCCACATGCCTCTACACATGCATGCGCATCTCCCACATGCATGTCTCTCTCCGCATATGTGCAGCAGATACCTGACAATCAGCTGGCTGGCAGGGGCACATATTCAGTGAGGCTCTTCCAGGTGACCTCTTGCGTGCCAGCAGAAGTGGCTTTGCATGCTACTTTTGGCATGTGTGCCATAGGTTCGCCATCACAGGGCTATATACAATGTCTGGAAGTTGCCTGCAGCTCAACGCATATGTCTCCATCCATTTCTCACTTCCAGATAGCCTGACAACCTACTTACTTACTGGCGAGCTGCACAAAGTCATTCTTGCAGTGAAGAAACAGAAAATCTCGTGGCTTCTCATTTTCTCCCAGTCTAGTACTTAATGATAATATCCTTTGTCAGTGTTGAGAATCAAAAACATCATAATAGCTTCTCCTTCACTCCCCGTCTAAGAGCTTAAAGCTAATCTGTGTATGTATAGGAAGTTCTTTTTTAAAATATAATTTGTATTGTTTTTGAAATAATAATAAAAAAGACAAAGGAACAAACTCAAAAGGATACGCATTACTGTATCAAAAGGCTGCATAAAAATACACAATAAATGCTTAGAATAAATGCAAAAATATAACAGGAAAAGATACAGTACTGTAAAGAGCTACAATTCTATATGTAATTATTTAATACAGACATTATTTGTATTAGATAATTGTAGTGTACATGTGGCATGTGTGTGTAAGGAAGATCTATGTGTGGATTTGTATGCGTGCATCATGCAAAGATACGGACCCAAAGAATTTGCTGTGGTCCTTACAGTGAGAAAGAATGCTAAACTGGCTATTTATTTTACTCTTTGGAAATATATTTAAATTCCTAAAAAAAGTGTCAGGCAGAAGAAGTAAAAACAACTCTTGACTAGGATAGCTATAGCTGAGCTGACCATTTTGCTTGCCGGTCAGAAAATAATGCATTCATTACAGGGAGAGAAAATCCAACCATCTTTCCGAAACAAATCTTGCTGTGACTCTCTCTTGGTTTGGAAGACTATGTAATTTTCTGTAAGAAAGTAGCAATCAGCTGTATCAATGGATGGTCACTTACAATAATATGTCAACAAAAAGAGAGATACCAAAATTTTTGGAGTTGATTCATTTTATTTTTATTCTATATGTAAGAAGTGTATTAGTGTGAACTTATAGACAATAATATCTTGTTTTTCTTCCTCTGAATACAGTAATAAGACACTGGTTCTAGCCTTATCAAGTTTATTTTTATTTCATTTTAGGATTTATCTTCCAAAATTATTTTAGAACATAGCTCTGTGCCAAGCTCTATCAAAATCTCCTATGATTCCTTCTGCCTTAATCAAGTACATACAAAGAATCAACCAAGAGGGGAATGCGACAATGTAAAAATACAGGATAAGGTAGGGTGTAACTCATACATTGTTTCTGTTGAAAAGTATTTTGACTGTAGTGTACATGGAGAGAAAAGGCTAGTTTCTCCATTTCCGAAAGCATTTACATCCAAAAAGTTTTTCTTTTATTTAGATACTAATTTATTGTGTATGTCTGTTCACCAAAGCTAAAGATTCTGTTGAGAAGTTTGTGATTTTTTTTCCCTTTGAACTTAAAAGATACTATGCTCTGCTCAAAATTCCTTCCCATTCCTTCTTTTAAAAAACAGTGCAATTGACATAAAATTGTGGCACCACCTTTCTTGAAAGATATGCCCGAGTCCAAGGGACAGAATATTTACAGAATGTTACATTCTGGAGACAAACTTCATTGAAGCTGCTTTTGTATACATTTGGTGGCAGTTGTTTTACAAAATACCATTCCTGCTCAAGACAAATATACAGTAGAACAAAATGTAACTTTTAATACTGGAGTCAGGGTATCTTGCCTGATCTCCTTTCTTTCTATCTATCTATCTATCTATCTATCTATCTATCTATCTATCTATCTATCTATCTATCTATCTCTCAACTAGTGCTTAATTAATGGATTTATTAATCTAGAGTTCAGGACTGGTAAATAGATTGGTCTTTTTAGCAATCCTTTCCATTCCAAAGAACAAATAAGGACTGAGATTGATATGATTTATCACTAGTTGGTGTTCATTACAATTTACATATTAAAAACAAGGGTGGTATGAAACTAAACTCCTGCTTTTACACATTTATAACTTATCCCGATTTACCTTGACATATTATGATTATAATATTTGACTAGATATGATTCAGATCAGGTACCTCTTGACCACTTTTTAAAAAATAAATCAATCCCCACACATGCTAATATGGGTATTTATTTATAAAGTTGCTTATCTCATAAAACAAGTGACAGGGCAATGTATAACAAGCTAAAACAATTAAACTAAACACAAAAGTATTATTATTATCATTCAAACATTAAAAACTATAAAAATCAAAATTAAAAGGAGGAAATATTGGGCAAAGGGGTGTTCATAGTGTAGCCTGCTCTTAGGCTACACTAATCTCTCTCATCTCTGCTTTGATCAGAGTGGATTTGCTGGGGCAGTTCATAATGAACAAAATAATTATCCACCAGGACTCTGGTTACCCTAGCAGCTTATTGATCTTTAATTGGGAAAGCCTGGGCATAATGGGTAAAATGCTTCCCTGCCCACTTGTATGCAGCTCAAAACATAGGAAGCACACCAGCTCCATAGATTCTCAACTTTGTAGGTGGCCCATTGAGGCAGCCCTGGAAAGATAAAGTCTTTCACTGCATATAATGTAAACAGGACTGACAATAACCTTCAACTTCAGCCCTCAAGCAAGGCCAGTAGATTGATCTCTTACTAGCTTAAAAATTGTCTTGGGTCCCAAATCACCATGGTCATAATGTAAATCAGCCAGCACTGTCTCTCTTATGCTTTTCAGGTAGAAACAATTGCCATTTATCTTCAGAACTATCTGAGGAGTGGGTCCCTTTGGTAGGCCACCGCATTGCGGAGCTTCAATTGCTCCCATTTTTTGTGCAATGGTTGGGCTTCCTTCAGTGAACTGGTCAGCAAAAAATTCAGCTGGCCACTCTCTAGGGCCTTCACAGTCAAGCTGTACAAAGGGGTCTTCAGCTTGATCTTTCCTCAAATCTTTCTCGATTAGAACAAGTAGACCTCCATCTTTCACTTGTACTGGATTGCAATACAGCTTGGGGACATATGGCAATGACCCCAATAGCTTCTGCCCCAAATGCTCCAGAGGTGGTATTCAGCAGGTTCTGACCAGTTCTGGAGGACCGGTAGTGGAAATTCTGAGTAGTTCAGAGAACCAGCAAGTACTACCTCTGACTGGAGATTTTACAGTATCTTTCCCCTGTCACACCCACCAAGCCACAGAACCAGCAGTAAAAATTTTTGAATCCCGCCACTGTTTGCTCATCTAGTTCAGTGTTCAGCTCCTTGGCACAGGGCATCTATAACCCCGGATGTCAACCAAGTGCATTTATCAGAAGTGGCTTTAGAGATGTAAGTCCTTCTCGATAGGTTATCTGAATCTCTTTCCCCCATTTCTGGTCAATACTTTAAACTGAAGTGGAATCCAGAGAGGGTAGCCCACCATTGATGTCCTCTGGCATGGTTTATTAGGTTATTAGGTCCTTAGATTAGTAATTAGGAGTTTTGCCAACAATTGTATCTTATTTCTAAATTTTGTAATACTCTGTTGTAAACATCTCTGCAACATCTATTGTTGAATGATCCTTGACAACACAACATTTTATTTAACCAAATGATATTCATAAAAATAATTTGTAAATAATTAGATAATTAATCAAATGTAATGTCTCTATCAATTATTTTAAATGCCATTTGAGACTATATGGGGCAATCCTCTTTTTTTCATACAGATTATCTTCCAAGTGCAAATTACAGCAACATCGTGCGTTGAAAATCAGGCTCTTACTCTGCAGCCTCTTGGTTTCACAGACTTCACCACTGTACATATATATAGTCAGTGCAACTGTGAATGTGATGAGGAATTACCAAATAAATCTGATTGCAATGGACAAGGAAATATAAACTGTGGGATTTGCAGGTAATCTAATTATTTTAGCAGCAGAGGTCAAATATTTGCTGTTGTATGGACAAGTAGTCCTCAGGTTATGACAGCAATTGAGCACCAGTTTGGTCTAGTGTTTAAGGCACCAGGCTAGAAAGCAAGACCTATAAGTTCAAGTCCTGCTTTAGCCATGAAAATCAGCTGGGGTTTTAGACCATCTCACCTCACAGGGTTGTTGTTGTATGGAGGAAGGTATGTTGCAGATGTGATTAGAATGTTTGTATTAACCAAAGCAGTCATATAGTGCAACATCATGCTGCAGTATCACTTAGTGACAGCAGTCTCAATAGGTGCAATTGCCATTGTAACTCCAGGACTATTTAGGTCATTAAGCAGAAAGAGGCAGGAATCCTCGACAAGGAGTACAGGGTAATGCACAGATGTCATGAAGCAGTGTGCAGATATTGCTGACAGGTGATATAGATGGTGTGTGCAGCTGCTGCAGGAGATAAGGGATGCTGAAAGCAGGTGCTGCAGAGTGATGGCAGATGTGGAGGTATGTGCTATGGATTATGGGGTCCCTAGAAATATATGAGCTTGATTGTTCTCTTGAAGACATTTCATTACCAAACTAGGTAATGAAGTGCTAGAAGGCAGTGGAGATTGCTCTCATTATATACAGTATATTAGTGGCTTGCTATGTCAGTGTTGGTGGGAATGGTCTTGGTGATTCCTTGATTAGGCTGTTTACTGTTAGCTTGCTGGCCTGAGTTGGTGGGGCTTTTATTGAGATATTATTTATTTCTTGATTGTTGGTCTAGTATTAATCTTGGTAATAATCTCTGCACATCTGGCTTGCTGGTAAGGAGGTGTTTGGGTCTTTTTGGTTTCTTTTTGGCTTTTTGATTGTCTCTTTTGAATGGTATGTAGATGCTGTTTATGTCTATATGCTATTGATATCTGATTTGTCATTGTCAGGGTTCCAGGAATTCTCTAGCATTTTTGGACTTGGCTTGGTCTAGGATGTTCACAGTTGCTCAATTGAAACCCTGGTTAAGCCTGTCCATGTGTTGCAAAATAAGGAGTTTTCATCATGTCTTCTGTTCATAGATGTGCTCTGCTAATCTCCTGCCTGTTATAGTTTCAGTAGTTCAATCTGTAGTTTGGTTTTCCTTTTTCCAGCATGTCTCCAGGAGGGTTGCCAGCCTTTATGTGTATGTTGAAATGATGGTCTATTCTAATTGTTCCTTGAGGTTTTCCACAGTGTGCTGATGTTTGCTTCGTCTGAGATGTGCAGCCATGATCATAAGCCATAAAATTTTCTACTTACTTTCTTGGGCTGTTTTCCATCCAGCTGTACAGTTTACTGGAGGGTTGTATTTCACCCTGGTGGGCAGGACATGCACCTGGAACCAGAAGACCACTCCTACCAACACTGACAAAGCAAGCCACCAGTGCATAAAAGAGAGCAAACCCCACTCCCTTCTAGCACTGATGTTATATTCTAGCAGACGTTTAGTAATGAAACTTCTGTAAGAAAATCAAGCGCAGAGAGCACCAGGGACCCCACAGATCTACCCTGAGATACACGTGTTGTCTTTTATTGCTATGGAGCATCTCAAACTTCATAGAAGCTCCTCAGGACAAAAAAAAAAAAGTGACAGGAGCAACTTGTGGGAGTGAGTTNATGGAGCATCTCAAACTTCATAGAAGCTCCTCAGGACAAAAAAAAAAAAGTGACAGGAGCAACTTGTGGGAGTGAGTTGCAACCTTCCCTGCTCACTACCCTGTTGACTTTGTTGTGGGAAGCCAGCAAGATGATCACATGACTATGGTGGGCAGGGTGGTGCCAAAATGGCCAGAACTTCAAGAAATAGTTATAAGTACCTCTTGTTCAGTGCCATGGTAATTTTGAATAGTCACTGAAAAAGTGATTGTAACTTAAGGGCTATCTGTACATAAATATTTTCATGTAGTCTGTCTATAAAAAAAACCTGTTCTCATCAAAAAACAAATGCCTGCTTGAATTTTTCAAGGCAAGGAACTTAACTTGAGAACAATAAATAGTAATAAAAAACATTTTGGGGAGGACTTATGGTCTCCCAGTTTCTAGACCAGAGGTGTCAAACTCACATTGTTACAGGACTGTCACATGATGTATCACAATTTTCCCCCCCCCTTCACTAAACCAGGCATGGCCATGGCCAGTATGTGACGCATCTAGCCTGTGGCAGCCCTGTTCAAGACTAATGCCTTAACCACTACATCAAACTGGCTCTCTGAGTACCTGCCTAGCAAATATTTCATACAGAATCATTTTCTTATCAAATTCACAAACTTTTTTATTTTTTAAGTCATGCATACTATACAGAAATTTTTTAAAAATGTAAAACATAAACTTATGAAACAAAATGTAAATAAAAAAAATATCTGTTTGTATATGGTTAGAAATGTCATACTTGTCTGAAGCCTTTGTGATTGTTGCAAGTGAATTCAAATATCAGTTTACTAACATGAGGAGAATTATGTAATCAGTACAGTCTGAGCAGCAGAGGCATTTATGGGCTGGACTAAATAGAAATTAGTAGAATTATTCTATGCCTCTCCATCCAGAAGTAAAATCTAGTAGGAATCCTTCTTTGATGAGTATAGATGGATGCAGACTATATAGTAACAGATTATAAATACAGGTGAAGGAAACTGTAGTTGAAAATAAGGATGATCATACTACTGTTGTTTGCTAATTTTATAGTTTGATGTTGAATATTTCTTCTCTCATGTCAGATGCAATGCTGGCTATGTTGGAAAGAATTGCAATTGTAAGACTGGAGGCAAAACCACGAAGGAACTGGAAAAAAGTTGTCGAAAGGACAATTCTTCAGTCATTTGTTCTGGCCTGGGAGATTGTGTATGTGGACAATGTATTTGCCATACTATGGCAGATAACCAAAAGCATATTTATGGTCCTTTCTGTGAATGTGATAACATTAACTGTGAACTGCACGACGGTAAAGTGTGTGGAGGGAAAAGTAAGTGATTGGTGAAAGCTGAATATGAAAGTATCTAATTTACCTCCTCTGCAGTGGTGGGATTCATTTTTTTTACTACCAGTTCTGTGGGTGTGGCTTGGTGGGCATGACAGGGGAAGGTTACTGCAAACTCCCATTCTTTCCCCATCCCTCTAACCTGCTTTCCAGCTCCATTCTCCTGTGCAGGCCAACAAAAGAAGACCCAGCCAATCAGCTAGGTCTCAATGGGGAGGCAGAGAATAGATGGGGCTAGAATAGGGTAGGGCTAGTCAGAAGTGGTATTTGCTGGATCTCAGAACTACTCAAAATTTGCGCTACCAGTTCTCCAGAACTGGTCAGAACCTGCTGAATACCCCTTCTGCTCCTCTGGCCTTTGATACTATTACTCCAGGCATTTTTGCTATAACCTGTAAAACATATGATTCCCATTTTGCACTCTATGTTATTTTTCTGCATTTTACAAACCCTGTATAATCTGGAAGTAAAACAGCTGATAACCATATACCCGGGATGAATGTGTGTGTTCCCATAAATAAATAGTGACTATTTCCTTTGGAATATTGTTTGCTTCACAGATTTTGAGCATCCAGTTTGCCAAGGACAAGCTGTTCTTGCATTGAGGACCACTACAGTGTTTTTCATATGATGCCCAGAATCCCAGGGTTCCTTATACCTCAATGGGTCACTTGTGAATGGTTGGCCATCTGCAGCAGAGTGCTAGCAGAGGTGGAATTCAGCAGGTTCTGACCAGCTCTGGAGAACCAGGAGCGGAAATTTTGAGTAGTTCAAAGAACCAGCAAATCCCACCTCTGACTGGGAATTTTACAGTATCCTTCCCCTGCCACACCCACTGTTAGTAAAAAAAATTTGAATCCCACCACTGAGTGCTGGCCTGCATTTTAATTTAATAACTCTTTCTAGATAATGTGGGCATGATGTGTCAGGGAAGATGCAAAGAAATGCTTTTGGCCCTAACCTCTCCAATTTCTCTTTTCAGAGAGAGGTACTTGTGACTGTGGGAAATGTAAATGTAATGCTGAATATGACGGCACTGCCTGTCAGTGCCTAGCTTCAACAGAAAAATGCCGGAATCAGAATGGGAATGTGTGCAGTCTCCGTGGGCAATGTCAGTGTAATACATGCAAATGTAATGGACGCTATCAGCCCCCTTTCTGTGAGGAGTGCCCAGGTTGCGTATCTCCCTGTGACATATATATGTAAGTGATATGCAGGAGTTATCTACTTTGTTCCAGCTGCTTATCATCATTTAATTTCACTTTGCTATTTGTAATGTATAGATCAAGTCAGCTTGACATCAATACCTGGAAGATTCTGGAAAAGATAATAAAATACTTAAAAACCAGCAAAGCTATTACTGGAAGCCAACATGAGCTTGTAAAAAAGAGATCATGCCTGACAAATCTTATTGCATTATACGACAGAATGACTAAATTAGTGGATTAGCACAATGCTACAGACATAGTATACTTAGACTTCAGTAAGGCACTTGTAAAAGTAAGCCACGACCTACTGGAATCAACAGCATCCACCTGATGGATTCATAACTGAGTAACCAACCACATTCAACATGCTGTCCTCTATGGAACATGTCTTAGGCCCAGTACTCTCCAACATTTTCATAAATGATTTAGATGAGAGGATAGAAGAGGAACTCATCAAATGTGCAGATAATACCAAGCTGGCAGGAATAGGCAGCACTTTAGTGGATAGGCACAAAACCCAGAAGGATCTTGACAGACTCAAATGCTGGGCCCTATCCAACAAAATGCAATTCAGTGACGAGAAAAGTAAGGTTTTATACTTAGGGAAGAAAAACCAAAAGTACAGATAGAGAAAAGGTGGTACCTGGCAGTAACTGTGAGAGGGATCTAGGAGTCCTAATGAACAACCACTTAAATGTGAGCCAGCAGTGTGCTGCAGCTGCCCAAAAAGGCAATGCAATTCTAGGTTGCATCAACAGAGGGATAGTATCAAGATTACATGAAGTGTTAGTGCCATTTTATATTGCTTTAGTGGAACCACAGTTGGAATACTGCATCCAGTTTTGATCACTATGACACAAAAAAAAGATGTTGATACTCTAGAAAGAGTACAGAGAATGATAATTAGGGAGCTGGAGGCTAAAACATGAACAACAGTTGCAAGAACTGGGTATGTCTAATCTAATAAAAGGATGGACAAAAATAGTATGATATGAGAGCAGTGTTCCATTATTTGAGGAGTTATCATAGAGAAGAGGGGATTAACTTATTCTCCAAAGACCTGAGAGCAAGAAAAGAATAACCAATGGAAATTTATTAAAGAGAGATGTAACTTTAAACTAAGGGCAAATTTCCTGACAGTGAGAATAATTAATCAATGGAATGGCTTTCCACCAGAAGTTGTAGATGCCCCATCAATAGAGGCTTTGAAGAAAAAAAAATTGAACAGCCTTTTGTCCGGAATGATACAAGGTCTCCTACTTGAACAGGGAGTTGGACTAGAAGACCTCCAAATCCCTTCCAACTCTTACTCTGTAGTAATGGGATCCTAAAGGACTATGCAGTCTTATTCCATTACATCTAGATTTACTTAAGAGATTTTGTTGAAGGTCACTTTCTGCCAGGCCTGCCTCCATTTCAAAGTCAAGAAAGAAAATCCCCAACTCCACTGATTTGAATTTTGAAGTGATCGCAGTGAAAGCAAGGAAAGATCTGATTCAAAACATGTGAAAGTAACAGATTGAAAGTCACCTCAAATCCCTACCTCAGGGTCCAGCACTGTGAGTCCATTCATCATCCAGTATGATGTTGTGGAAAAGCCCATTTTCAGGTATTTCTCCCATCTGGAGTCTCAGGACTGCTGGCCTTGACAGAGTGTAAACACCTCCCTTCAGCAGTGCCATATTTCACGAGTGCAAACCTCCCTTTCAGGTCTCATGGGACTACATCAGCTTACTTCTCAGACCCAAATCCCTGATGTGTACCTTCCCATTACTATGGCATCCTATAGCAAGCACCCTAAAGAAACCTATGCTGGAGATCCGACTGACATTGTCAGAAATCCTGTGACAGTAAAAGTATCCAAGGACTTTGAGACATACCGAGCTACAGGGGTGGGATTCAAATTTTTTAACAACTGGTTCTGTGGGCGTGGCTCAGTTGGTGGGCATGGCTTGGTGGTCATGTGATGACTTGGCCTGACATTGGCTTGTGGTCATGTTATTGGCTGGGCGTGGCCAACTCAATTCATTCTATCGAGGCACGCATCACCTCGCCTGGCCTCTCATGCACTGGGATGCCTGCAAACGTCGTAAGTGTAAAAAAAGATTCATAATCAAACTTTTTCAGTGCCATTGTAACTTTTGAATGGTCACTCTACACAAGCAAAGTACCAGCAAGGCAAGCAAAAAAAATCCAGAGATCTTCCTGACACAGGAAAGTCCTAGTACTGACAAGTAAGTGTAATAAGGTAATGGGAGGGAAGGATTTTTCCCCGTTAAAAACGGAAGTGTTCCCGTAAGCATACATCTCTAGAAGTATGTTCCTTCCTGCCTACTTCGAGGTGAGCCAGGGAATATTCTTCTCACTAACCGAGTTCCCTGGGAACTGCTTAGAATGTTCAACGGTGCTTAGCGAATAGGTGTTCAACTTAGAATTAGCCCGACCCTCCAGAGTACTGGCAGTGCTTGCACAACTTCTTTCCTTTAGTGTTGCTGTGCTATCCAGCCAGTTTATGGGTTAATGGGGAAATTGGTTATAGTCAGTTAGTAATTGGGAGGTTCCCCTAAGGGAATGCATCATGGTAATAGTTAGTTAGAGGTATCCTGGAGAAATGTGATCAAGTGTCATCTGGCAACATCTGTCAACCTGATTGGTCACTGAATTACCGTGTGGGTTGGGGATGGTATTCTTATGTTATACTTGACACTCCGAGCGAGTGGTGTTGACACTAGTTGCTCACTTCTTATCGGGATGAGAGATAACCTCTTTTTACCCGAAAGACAGATATGCAAAGAATTGGACATTGAGAAGAATCTTGTCATAACTGTGAGTTATCTTGAGGATGCCTGATGAACCAATAAAGAGACTTTGTATGAATGCTTTGTGGAGTTATCCATCTGCCTTTATACATTCAGTCAGTAATTATATAAGACAGAATAGTAAAAAGATGGTTATCTCTCATCCTGATAATGAAAGAGCAAAGGGGATAAATTGTAGAGGACAGAATAGTTGCTGTAAAGAGAAATTGGGCTACTGTCATTTCTCCTCAGTAAACAATACCAGTTGACCAGGGTAGTTAATGTAAATCCCAGAGATCTCATCTATTTGAGATAAGCTTAAACTTGTCATCCTCTTGACCCAGTACTTACATAGTCTGTATTTTAATAAGTTTGCATTCTCTCAGCTTTACATTCTCACTTACAGTATGCTATAATATGCTATATAAAAACTATAGATCTGTTGTATCATGGTTCTGTTATGAAACTTTTTTTAAAAAAAAGCTTTGCTTCTTGATTGCTTTTTAGTTCCTGTGTTGAATGTCTTGCTTTTGGGACTGGTCCGTTTGAGAAGAATTGCTCTGAGAATTGTTCAAATATTATTGTTGAAAATAAAATACACCCAAAGAGTACAGTATGTAAGGAGAAAGATTCAAAGAATTGCTGGATCTCTTACACAATGTTTCAGACTGACGGTGAAGAGCAATATTCTATTACATTCAATCCTAACAGAGGTATGCTTAGTGCCACATCATCAAAAACTAGCATCTGTTCTCCATTGTAATATCTCTTGATTAGAAATGGCATCAGTGCTGTGCACTGATCTTGGCCTTCATTGTGTAAGTGATGGGAAGAGACAGAGAGGTAACTTGGTATTGTTCAATATTTTGGGAGGACCTCATGCGGATTTTTCTTCTTTGTGATAGAAGAAGACCCAAGAGGAATTAGTGAGTCAGAATTAGTTAAAAGGTTTCCCCAGTGGTGGGATTCAAAAATTTTTACTGTCAGTTCTGTGCGCATGGCTTGGTAGGCGTGGCAGGGGAAGGTTACTGTAAAATCTCCATTCCCAGCCCACTCCAGGGGGAGGATACTGGAAAATCCCATTCCCTCCCCACCCCACTAACCTGCTTTCCAGCTCTGTTCTCCTGTGCAGGGCAACAAGAGAAGACCCAGCCAGTCAACTGGAACTCAATGGGAGGCAGAGAATAGATGGGGGTGGGACCAGTCAGAGCTGGTATTTGCTGGTTCTCCGAATTACTCAAAATTTCCACTATTGGTTCTCCAGAACTGGTCAGAACCTGCTGAATACCACCTGTGGGTCTCCTTCAAGGGATGGCAAACCCTACCACTGGCAGAATATGTTGGCTTTAAAGAATTTCTGGCAATCTCATATGGAGATTCAGGATCAGTTATTTATGTAGGGAAAAATGTATCATGTATATTTTTGAATTCTGTCTCATCTTTATCCGTTTAAAAAATGCTTTCCGCTAGTAATATATATGCAAACAGATATCATCTTATAAAAACATACACAGCTGTGTGTCTGTTGTTCAGTCAAGCACACATATTTAATCATTTTTCTTTCTTCTCTTAGAATGCCCACAACCCCCAAACATTGCAGCCATAGTGGGGGGCACTATAGCTGGAGTGGCTCTTATTGGGCTCCTCCTTCTCCTGGCTTGGCGGCTAGTGGCAGAGTTGATTGATCGCAGAGAATATCAGAGATTTGAGAAGGAGAAATCCAAGGCCAGATGGAATGAGGTAAGATGTTTAGCTTTTGTGGAAAGATATAAAGGAAGGAGAAGACCTACTTGTGGCTTTTTCTTCCTGTATTTGAGTTATTAATCAAAGTACTTGATTCAGCTTGGTGTACTTGGACAGATCTTTGGTGTAGATTTTATCATCTTCCTGCTGTTTAGTTTGGGTTTTATCAAGCTGCTAAGTGAGTTATGATTGTCCATCTGAATCCTGATCTGCTTTTGAAATATTAGGTTTTATTAGCAGCTAAAAGTTTCTGATGTTTTTATTGACAGGCTGACAACCCTCTTTTCAAGAGTGCCACTACCACTGTTGTGAACCCCAGATTTAATGGCCAGTGAAATGAAACTTCAGCAACAGTGAAAAGCACAAAGAAATTCTTCAGCAGGAAAACAGAAAATGAATCCATTTGCTTTTCTTAAATCAACCATTACTGTTGTATATTAATTAATTTGAGAAAATCATTCTGTGGATTTTGCAACATGATTCTGTCCAATTTTTTTAATTGGAAATTAAAAAATTAAAATTTAATTGGATTTTTTTTTAAAAATTTTTTAATTTAACTGTAAGCATTAAAGACTTTTACTGCATGTGTCAGATGAAGTACTCATAATAACTAGGCCTCTTTGATTCTTCACCCATACAAAATTCAATCGAAAATTGAATTTCAATTTCATATGAAATTACCTAAAACTCTACTATATTACTATACAGTATGTAAATAAAATTGCCATCTACCATCTCAGGGAATTCTTCTGATTAACAATTTTGCTGTTTGTAAGGCCTATTTTAAGGCGAGGTACATAGTAAGAAGGTGATGAGCTATTACCACAAAATGGCAATGGTCCCCTTGGTTTAAATTGCTCATTTTACTACCTCAGAGGGCTTCTAGTACTTAACATATTTCTAGCATTGCTCTTTCCATACATATAGCCTGTATGTATCTATGTGTATGCTTGTCTTATAGTTTACAAAACCAGGTGAGTAGTCAGAGAACATTGGGGGGGGTTTGAGGGGAGGGAGGGATATTTGACTATTGTGGAATAGCCTCAAATGGCTTTGGGTCATCCATGATTGTAGGTCAGCAAGCTTTGTGAGGCAAACCCAAAACCTAAAATTTCGTTTCTTGGTTACAAGGGACAATTCTAAAACTATTATCAAATGAATTGGAAAATCTATAAAGATTTTTATTCATCTGGTGCTATATCAGGGATCTGATGATCTGATAACTTTGAGGAGCAGATTATGAGCTGAGGATGAGCTTCCTTGTGCCAGAAGCCCCAGTAATTGGATTGTTTTAAATAATAACATGATGGTAAAAATGTACTTGCATTTCTCTTCCACTGTTCAGAATGTCTAGTTAGTCCAGAAAAATGAGTTTTTCCAAAAGTATTACCCAGTGAGTGATGAGACTGAGTGGTAATGTCTGTTTTCTGGTTTAAACTTAGCAATTATATCAGGTGCTGAATATAGGAAATCCTTCTATGAAAAAAATACTGACAGATCCACAAATTATCATCAAATAGCTTTTTGGGGGGGCTGTTGATTAGCTCTATAATAAAAAAAACATGTTAACTCATAAATCAGGCAAACCATATTATAATTGATGAGATGCATGAACAGAGTTTTATCTTGGTTTATCAATTGCATTAAACCATTTATATTAGTTTGGTAAAATTGCTTAAGTCCACACAATATAAGCAAATGCAAAGCATTATGAGACATGGTAGCAGATGAGATGTTTCATTTTTGATCGATTGACATATGTAAATCCTAAATTTTTGGCACTGTAGACATCAATTGCTGGTATAATAGCACAAATTCTGGACATTACATGAGGAATAGTATTGCCACCACTCATTTTAACCAACTTTAATTAATAGAATGGTATATGAATTAAACTTCTTTGTGAGTAAAAACAACAACCCTGTAGTTCTACAGCAAAAGATTGGTTTGATCAGGCAAGCTGTATGCAACCAAGATAAAACAAGCTTTAGCACTGTATATTAAACTTTGTCAGTTTTCAAGATGCTAGGCATGATCATCTACAGGGAAGGAACTTGTGCAAAACAACAATTGCAATTTAAACTTTCCTGTTTTATATTAGCACTGCAACGTATTACATGTATATGTACGTAAGGAGCAGAATTTGTGAAGTCATGCTGTATATAGCATTGTTTTCACAAAATTTTGGTTTGGTGCGGATTCCAGGCACTTAATAAGGTACTTGATAAATGTTGTTAATGCATCATTGAAATCAATAAACCTTTTACTGATTTAAAGCCATTTCAATTTGTAATTATGTAACCATGCTTTCAATTCTCAGCTTCACACTGATACCAATAAATCTCATGTACATTTCAATTTGTGCTCAAATATGCCTTATGTGTTGAAGTAGTCTGACATGTGAAAGCGGTTTTCTGGTATCAATTTTATTTCCCCTTAAATTATGAACAGATAGGATTTTCATGCAATGAAAGGCAAGCAGGAGAAGACTGAACTGGGATTATATAGTGTAATGAGATTCAGGTATGTAATCAGAAATATAACAGATTCAAATGTACTTCCAATTTTCCTGGTACTCTGCTCCACTATTCTTCACAACTTTGCCCCCACCCCATCTTCTCAGCTGCTTCCTGCTGGCCCTTCCACCTGCCAATCATCATAGCATCTTCTCACCAGCTTGGCTGCCTCCCATCTTTCTAGGATTGTCTAACTGACCTGCTCGTTTCCTAATTTTCCCAGTGTCTTCCCACTGGCCCACTGCCTTCTGAGCTTCTCAGTGTATGCCTGCCCATTCTTTAATCTGCTTGGAGTACTTCTGTGAACTCGAAAACTTTCCTAATCTTGGTATTTTCCTAATCACCATATTTTTCAGGCATTTGCGTGCTAACCTACCAATCTTACCATCCTCCCAGAACCATCTGCCTTAAAATCCATTAAGCATGACACTGAGATTTAGAATTGTGGATGGAACTAATATCATGCAAGCTGAATGTCACTGTTGCCACAAAACCTGAAAGACCCTCCAGATCATGTTCTGAGGATGCACGGGGAGATTATTGAAACTGTTCTAGCAGAAATAGACAACTGTATCCCAACCAACAACTTTATTTTTTTTTTCACATACTAGAATTTGTGAAGAATGGAATTCCGGGATTCCGGAATTTAAATTTAAAAGGAAACACAGGATAGCAAAGCAATCATAAAATGCAAGGCATACCCATATCTAGAAGCAGCTTGTGACATGTTCACCGACAACAAAATAATAGTGAATTTCTCTATATGAACAGGAATTTAGGTCTTGGATCCAGTACTCATCCACATCAAATGTGTTTTTATATTTGGAAGATCAACTTCTAAACTAGAGGCTAAGAAAGTATTCATTTCTATCTCAAACAATTGCTGAAAGTTTTCCACCATTTTTAAGTATGTCTCCACAAATTCTCTATACGAAAGTCAATTTTGGATAACTTTCCATGTCTGAACAGATATATGCCACTCACTGCTGCTGCTACCATGGTGAGGAAGAGGCCTCTATTGATCACCTTTAACAACAATTAAAAAATTGAATTTTAGTAAAAGATCTGAAAAATATTACAGGTGGAAACAATTGTAATTATTTTGCCAACGTTTTTAGTAAGACTTAGATCTAAATATTTAAGGCTACTGTTCTGAACACACATCAAAGTCAGCCCCAAAGAAATTCAGGTTTGAGTTCCACAAGCATTTCTTGCATCCTTAATTCCAATTTTTATTTTTTTGTTATATCACTCTCTGTTTTCATCCGTCCCTTTACCTCACCATGAAACTGGTAAGTTATGGCACAAGGGAATCTGATGATGATCATATAACCACCCTAGTTCATTAGTTTTCTCAGAACTGTTTGGTGAGATTGGGTTCATATTCCAGGAAGGAAGAGAGAGTCCTGGAAGGAAGAGATTTCAGGGCAGACTCAGATACTCTGCTGATCCTGAACAGCCTCAGGACTCAAAAATTCTAGCTAGGGGATTATATGCAGAGGTGGGATTCGAAAATTTTAACAACCGGTTCTGTGGGCATGGCTTAGGTGGTGAGCATGGCTTGGTGGTCATGTTATTGGCTGTGTACAGCCAACTAAATATCACATCGAGGCATGCATCTCCTCACCTGGCCTCTCATGACTGTGGGGATGCTGCAACAGTCGTAAGTGTGAAAAATGGTCATAAGTCACTTTTTTCAGTACCATTGTAACTTTGAATGGTCACTCCACACAAGCAAAGTACCAACAAAAGTGGAAAAAAAGCTCCAGAGAAGTCCTAGAGACAGGAAGTCTAGTCCTGCCAAGAACATAATAAGGGTTAATGGAGAGGCAGTTTCTGTAAGCAACACCAGAATGTTTCCTTCCTGCTTTCCTTACAGGATTAGGCCAGTAATTTTTTCTAACAACCGGTTCTCCAAACTGCTTAGAATGTTAACAACCGGTTCTAGCAAATAGGTGCGAACCTGTAGAATCCCACTCCTGATTATACGTAGTGATTGTCCTGAAGTGTTTCTGGCCATGCTCTCCATCCCGATTAACAATGAGAGGATGAGTTGGGTACGACCTTTCAGTCTACTGGGAAGCTATTTGCATCTTTACAATATATATAATTTGATGGTACTAGATATTCCAAATTTTCATCTTTATAAAATCTAAAGTGAAGATAGATATACTTTTCAACTTCTTCCTACACATTTGCTACAGCAATAAATGTTTGATATAGCTATTTCAGGCAAATCTCATTGTCCATGTTGTACTCTGACAATAAAGGTAATAATAACAAATGCAACTGAATTTAATTTACCTTATTCTGCCATTTCCATCGTTGCACAGCTTCATGGTATCGGATTCTGGAGAATGTTACCTGACGGAGATTACAAAATCAATATAGGATCCTGAGCATATCCCAGAAGGAAAAAGTGGACAGGTGAAAAATATATATGCAAAATCCTGCAGTATTAAGTGTTAGAGTCTCACCATAGTATACAGAGGAATGATGATAGAGGGCAGGAGGGCATGAAGCCAATTGTCTATATGCTTTCGGAAAATGAACCACCTTGAATTCACACGTTCCCGCATCTGAAATGAGAAAGAGATAGATTTGCATTTGATGACATTGCCCATAATTCAATGGCCAATCAAATATTCTTGAACTCACCTCTATATAATTATACATGGCTAAATCTGAAATTGCATGATCGTCAGGTACCCTCAGCTTTGAAAACATTGGAAGGCAAACACCTAAGGAAAAAGCAAGGACAACACAGGCCTTCTTCAGAGAAAAACTTTGATATGCCACAGAAGATGCAAATAGAAGTTGCAACTAGTTTCCATTCCTTGATAAGCATTAGTTGGATTAGGGTTAGGGTTATATTCTTTTTCATGTTTTATTTGTAGCTTTATGAGCATACAGTGTCTAAAGATACAATCTGTGAAGTGTTTATAGTAATATTCTACTTCAGTCCTTGTCAATTCAGGTTCTGCAAGAGTTTTCAATTAAAAAAAATAACATTTAAAAAACAAACTTTGCATGTCATATAATACCAGTGCTTGTACTGTTGGAAATTTTTAATAGATTCAGCTGCTGGCCTGCCACTTTGCTGTTGTTGATGTCTACCATATAATTTTATAACTTTATATTTGAGCCTCATCATGTCACCCATTAAGGAACATTTTTTTTGAAGTTTTGTATAAAGTTATCTATATTTTTATACATATTACTTAGGGTTAAGTACTTATCATAGCTTCACTATTCAGTATTATCCATATTTGTACATAGTCAGCCTTTTCTTTAAAAAAATGGAATGAGATTACCTTTACCAAAATTTAATTTAATTAGCTTAAAAATTTAGTATGTGTGCCTTGTAAGTTCTTAAAATTTATGAAAGGAAAGATTTTAAGAATGTTAACTTTGCAAAACTGTTTTTTTGTTTTTTTTCAGGAAAAGGAAGGGAAGAGACATAAATCATTGCTCATTAGCATCTTACACAGAAGAAATTTGTGATAAGATTTTTAGGTTTACTTGTATGTTTAAAAAATCAAAGAGGATTTAAAAGAAAGGAAAAATTGAAGTTTTATCTACAGTATTTGTATTACTGACTTATATCAGACATCCTTTCTGGCAATGAAAAAATCAAACAAAAAGAGAGCCACAAAAAAATATAATTCTCAATTCCAAAGAACACCAACAATTACTTATTGTATGAGACTATTATACCTACAACTTACTGACCATACTAATGTACCATGACCTATAGAAAAAATATTTTTATGTAGGGATTCCTTAAGACCTGAACGTTTTTTAAAGAACTTCTCCAGGATAAACAAGGTTGAGAATGGCCTCTCAGTCACATTCTTTCAGCTCGAACCACCTCACAGGATTGTTTTGGTGGAGAAAATTGGAAGCAGGAACATTATGTATGTCCCATGGCTGTTCTAGTTTCTGCCAGCTGAAGCCTCTCATGACAGCATTGCCATTCCTTTGCAGTGTGTACCAGCTGCCGCTTCCTCCCAATTCACTCTATACCCAACTTTTACAGCTTTTCCAACTGAAACATAGCCCAGATAGGGAGGAAGGGCACAGGCTGAAACAGGAGTTGGTCTGAATTGCTCCTTTTCATTTTTCCTGCATGCCTGCAATTAGTCAGCCAGAGAATTTTTGGATAAGGGCTTCCCAAAGCTCACCAAGCAGTGCTATTATGATTCCCACCACCAGGTATCACTCAGTGAAAGGGAAATAAAGGCAGGGAAATCCATCAAAGGCTTTCTTAAATTGACTCCATTACACTCACTCACATTGGCTGGTCTCTGTTATTTTACTGAAGAAGCAGAAGAAAGGGGATGAACCAAGAAGCAGCAGGGGGTTGGACTAGAAGACCTCCAAGGTCCCTTCCAACTCTATTATTCTATGTTTTAAGATTCAGTTCCTAGAGCAGTGCAATTGATGCTGGTCTCCATTTCTACTGGCTAAAAAATTAGAGGATAATAGATTAAAGCAGCTTAAGGAAGAACTCGTGACCAGGGGTAGGATTCAAATTTTTTAACAACCGGTTCTGTGGACATGGCTAAATTGGTGGGCATGGCTTGGTGGTCATATTATTGGCTGGGCGTGGCCAACTCAATATCACTCACATCAAGGCACGCATCTCCTCACCTGGCCTCTCATGACTTTGGGGATGCTGCAACAGTCATAATTGTGAAAAATGGTCATAAGTCACTTTTTTCAATGCCACTGTAACTTTGAATGGTCACTCCACACAAGCAAAGTACCAGCAAAGGAGTGAAAAAAAACTCCAGATATGTTCCTGAGACAGGAAGTCTAATCCTGCCAAGAATGCAATCAGGGTTAATGGAGAGGCAGTTTCTGCAAGCAACACCAGAATGTTTCCTTCCTGCCTTCCTTACAGGATTAGGCCAGTAATTTCTTCTAACAACCGGTTCTCTGAACTGCTTAGGATGTTAACTACCAGTTCTACTGAATCGGTGCAAACTGGTAGAATCCCACCCCTGCTTGTGACCTTTATTCAGCACTCCCTTTTATAGAAAACAATAACGCTAGGGGGTAGGTTAGGATTATTAATTTCATTGAACTAACTACCAAAGCAAAGGGCAAATATCTATTGTTTGATTTTGCCTGTAGAACAGTCTTGGGGCAGTTCCAGATTATAAATACAAACAAAATGAGATAAAATGAAATGCAATATATCAAATTATCAGAACACACTCACATGATTAATGAAAGATAGTTTGGTCTCGTTTAAAAATAGTTTGGTAAAAATAGAATTTCTGCAGATGTTTGTCATTGCCTACAAAAAGTACAGTACATAACAAGGGAGGGGGCTGGTGTGACTTTGAGGCCCAAAACTGAGATGTCATGGGGTTAAGCCCCTGTCACACTGCAGCAACGGATGGAAAGAGGATGTAAAATGGAGAAAAACACTAGCCATCCGTTGGTTAACGCAATGCATCCGTTCTGTACTCACTGTCTCCGTTTTGCTTCCTCTCTATCCGTCCAGCATCCGTCTATTGACATTTCATCTGCTCAAAAGGTTTTGANCGCATCCGCTTTCCATCCGCTCTGCATCCTCCCCCCGTCCGTTCCCTTCCGTGTTATCTGCTCTGTTTATGCAAATTTTTGCCCCTTTTGAGAGCGGATAACAACGGATGGAACATTTTTCTTGTCCGCTGTGTCCTTTTTACAAATGTTTTGCATCCGTTGGGCAGTGTGACAGGGCCATTAGCATAAAAACCTGGAGTCAATTTATATCCATTATTTTAGACTATTTAATGCATATATTACAGAGTAATTCACAATGTTACTCACAGTACACGTGATAAAGAATAAACCCTGGATGCCTTTTAAAAATTATCATTGGTAAGTAGCGAATTTATGGTGTGCTTCATGTTACAATTCCTTCTTATCACTGCTGGTGAGGGAAACAAATGTTTTTTCCCCACAGAATAATCATTCAAACTTGCAGTTTGGGATACCAGTTATCTCAGAAAGATTATTTCCATTTCAGGAGCAATCATAGTCCTTATCTCCTATTCTGCTACACACATACATCACGTATCTGACTTTACAATCCACCTAGCACACAGAGGTTGGGGCAATTGGTTGTCAATGCAATTTTGCAGAAGGAGAAGACACACCCTAAATATGTGGGTGGGGGAGTAGATGACAGAGATTCTGAACTCATTTCACATAAAGCCATTTTTAATATGCATTTGGTAGAATATTGTTTTTTCTATCTCACAGCCACTTACAGAGGTCATTTTGAAACTGGTCCATCAGCTCATCAAAGACTAGACAGTCTTCAAATCCCTGGGGGGTGAAATGAAAGGAAAGTAAGAACCTAATTTTAAGTAGTAAATTCTAATTCCATGGGTATTGTATTGGGGAAAACACAGAAATGTGTGACCTAGTAGGTGTCAAATTACTTTTACAATTTTCAAATGATAAAGTTGTCACACAGGCCAGGTGCCACTTTCTGAAACCTTGGTGCTTTGTTCTTTCTGGCGAGTTAGAACAATCAATTGCTCAATTACAAATATTTAACTCAAAATTAAGAAAACAGAAGTGATTATCTCAACTTTAACAAATGAGCTAGATCAAGGGTCTTCAAACTTGGCAAGTTTAAGACTTGGCGATTTCAACTCCCAAAATTCTTGAGCTAACATGACTGGGGGAGGAATTCTGGGAGCTGAAGTCCACAAGTCTTAAAGCTGTCAAGTTTGAAGACCCCTGAGCTAGAGGCTGATACAGAACTTATAGTTCCTTCTACTCCAAATACATAGTGTTCTTTTCCAACATTTCCCTCTTTATAGTGAAGATCTTGCCTTCCTGTTCTCATGCTCACTTGTTAATAGATGTGGCATGCTTACATTCTCTGCATTCCTGCTCCGAGTTTCTCCTGCCCTAAGAGAATTCTGACACCATCTTATAATCCTTTGCCCTATTGCTTGGCAGCTTTGTCTTTACTCTGATCCCCTTTTTCCTTGTTGTGTGAGGAAATGCAGAGGAAATAGGGCATTACTCTTTTTTTAATTGGCCAGCTCTACTCCTTCAGATCAGCAATGAGGACAATTCTGCAATTATCTGAAACTGCTGCAGAGGGTGGAAGCTGATAACTGCAAAGAAGTACTCTTTATTGAGAAACACAAAAACACCAAAGATTTCAGTTGCAAAGGTTCTTTGACTTACAGCATTCATGCCTTGGCCATAAAAGGGTACAACGGCATGTGCAGCATCTCCCATTAGCACACATTGAGAGCCATTATGATACGATGAGCATTTCACAGAGATCATTGCCTGAGCTGGTAGCACAAAGTAATCTTGCATCAGTTCGTGCCTGAAATTTCAAAGTGCTGTATCACTGATTAAATGCTAAGTAAACATTTATTTGATAACTGATTGGAATATGGATATTTTGAAAGCTGCAAGGAGAATGGGAAGTGGGGTTTTGGCATAACTATTTCTTAGATACCCAACAGATAGCAATGTATAAGTTCAGAACTTCAAAAAAAAAACATCACAAATATACACACATATACATGCATACACACATTTCAAATGAAAAAAATTATAGACAGATGTTTGATTGAGCTCCTAAGGATTTTCTGCATTGACTTAAAGACTTAAACTATTCTTATTGTTGATCTGCATTATGATATAACATTGAAAAAACATCACTGAAGAAATGATTAAATACTAATATAAAGCAAAGATTCAACAACATATGCAAGTTGGGGTTGAAGGATAGCTGGTCTTGGTAGGTGGTTGTTTTGATCTTTACTTGCTATTTAAATATTTAAACAGAGTTTATTTTGCTGAGTTAAACTTTTATAAACCATCTTGGATTGCAGGACAGTTTACAGAAACCCATCTCAAAATCTTTTTTTTAGAGTGAAGACCAAAGTAATAAGTGGAAATTAATGCACAGTGGTAAGCACTGAATCTGAATCTGAATGGTAAGCACTAAAGAACAGAATCAATCACTTTAATGTCTAACATAATCTCTGCAAGAGCTTGCTCTGTCATGTGCAACTGCTGTTTAGATGCTTTTATGCTTAGATTAGGGCTTGTTTTGCTTTATTTTGATTTGATTTGATTTATAGTAGACAAATTGAAACTTACTCTCCTATTAGAGGAACTGAGTCTGGAAAATAAGTTTTGAAGAAATTCAACACTTGCTCTCCTGTGGCAAGCTTTTCAAAATCATCAAAGGGCATGAAAAGTGTACAGGTGAATGATTTATCCTATGGATTAAAATGGTTAAATTACATTAAAACTTGAAAATAATTTTGATTAAGTGGCAATTCTAAAATCAAACTTGCAAAATATAATATAAACTACACACACACACACAAATATATTCATTTTTTGTAATTTCACTTATTTGAATACAAACACACATACATGTATACATATATTTATATATATTTAAATTATATATATTTATATATATTTAAATTCTACACTTTTCTATGCTATTCCATGAGGTTTTCAGTAAAAAAGAGAATCCCACTCTTTTCAGAGGTACTGCACTTACTTTAGGGCAGGGCTGTCAAACTCCCAGCCCATGGGCCAGATGTATGACCATTTATTTATTTATTTATTTTTTATTTATTTGATTTGTCAATCACTTACAAGATACAGATATAAGTATAAACATGGGTATAGATACATGAAATGGATACACATAAGAAAAAAGAAAGAAACAAACAATAGGACAGGGATGGTAGGCACGTTGGTGCGCTTATGCATGCCTCTCTACAGACCTTTTAGGAAGGGGGTGAGGTCAATAGTAGACAGTCTAAGGTTAAAGTTTTTGGGATTTGGGGAAGAAACCACAGAGTCAGGTAGAGTATTCCAATATTGACCACTCTGTTGCTGAAGTCGTATTTTCTGCAATCAAGTTTGGTGCAGTTAACCTTGAGTTCGTATCTATTGTCCATACCCAGTTTAGTGAAGGGGGGGAAGTCCCAATATGTCATGTGATGCTGTCATGATGATGTGACTTTGACACCCCTGATTTAGGAGCTTCCCCATTGCTACCCACCTTCTTGAAAAGGCAGAAAACTTTATATCTCCATTGCCAAACTCTTATATTTTATTGGCTCTGTTCATTGCTAGTCATCTAACTTTTCTGGCTGACAAAATCTACAGTTTTCTTTACATTGAGGATATTTCTGGGTGATATCAAAATAAATGCTGCTTTGGGCTACTGTAACACCAGTTTCGTTTAGGATGACTTAAGCCTACTTTCCTGATGGATTGGCAATGAGCTGAAGGTAATATCTTGGGGACATGGGAAAATGCCAGGGCATGTTAGTACTCTGATTAGATGCAAGTGGGGAGATATCCACAAATTTTTATCTGTCATCTTGGTGAATTTTCAGGTAATTAAGATGGATGAGATGTTAATCACATTTCAAGGATTTAGAGTCTATTGGTTTGGAAATGGAACAGGCATTCAAACATGAAATATTTATTTATTGCTTGTTCATGTTTGGACAGCAACCATCAGCAAATGGGTGCATGTGAAGTAAAAGAAAATGACATTTTAAAATACCAACTCCAAAACTGTCTGTTAGAAACTAGGAGTGTACAAAATATTGATACCATCTAAGCTACAGACTGAGAGAAAGGATGGACTACTAGGTGAATGTACTGTAATCTATCAACTCTTTGAAGAAAAAACAAGTTGAGCAATGAAATAACCCTTTCATCCTATCAGTTGAAAATAAAGCCAGAAAAAATAAGGATGAACAAATAGAGGTCTGATCTTTTCTAACCTCTGAACCACACACATTCTACCATGAGTTACTGAAGGGTGACTTATGTTTGTTTGATTTTTCAGGCAGCCCTCTAGTAATATACTGCATAATACAGCAGAAGAATGTCTAAAGTTGGAAAAGAAAATAGATCCTTAGAACAGCTTTACTACTGAATCATGCTTGTCCAACCAGGATGGAATGGCCAAAAATTTTTTTTCCCCAGTCTATTTTTAGAAATGAAATAGCAATGTTGGTTTTGGCTGTTATGAGATAGGTTTTGCAATTACTGCATTTTTTTATCTGACAAGAGAAAGAAAGAAGGGGACACAATAGGTAGTAATAGCTGATATTAAACTCCACCTGTTATACTGTTCCTTCACTACAAAAAATGACCATTTGATCCTTGTTCTTTTCTAGAATATGCTATACTATAATACAGAGAAAATAGAAGCTTCTGAACTCCTGTATACTAACCAAGCTTTTAAAATAGCAATTCTGATGACTGAAGTTAATTTCACATCTTAGTACAGCATGCAGGTGATGCTTCCTTTCCTCCACTTTGTCACTCCTCCTAAAATTACCCTTCAGGCTGTAATGAACTAGCCTGATAATGTTTTCATACAAGAGAAGACAATTATGAATAAGTGAATCCACTCAGGCAGTTGTAGGAGTCAGAAATTACCTGCCAGTATCTGGCAGTAGCAATAAGAAAGGATATATGAATGGGAGTGAGTGTAGGAATTGAATTTGTAGCAGAAAAAAATTAGACATGCAGTTCCAGCCATGCAATCTATAATACTGTATGCTTCCGGGAGCCAACATTGACTGAAACTGATGTCCAGACCAAATCCAGATTCTAGAATATCAAAGATGAAAGATGCATTTCGAGTCTCTTACCAGGTTTGGCAATGCAATCATCATGAATGTGTTCCTAGGCCAAATGTGAAGATAGTTTGGCTCCATTGCAAACTGAAAGACCCAAAAAAAGGTAATGGAAAGATATTTGTCAATGCCAGTGTATTTTCTGAATTGGGAACAGCAGAAACAAGTTCATTGTGAATTATAACTACCTACATCACCATTTTTTGGAGGAATTTTCAGTTCCAGATATCCATGTGGAATATACACTTGACTGTAATCAAACCGTGTTTGTCTCATAAACTGCTTCCTAACTGTGGAAAAGGCTCCATCACAGCCCACAATTAAGTCACAGGTGATCTCTTTAGTCATTTGGTCTGATCTTTAAGAAAAAACAAAAAGTACCATTAGTATGTGTGCTCAGGCATAAATAAATATTGTGGAATATTGTGTGATGATTGAACATGACTTCTCTTTGCTTAGATCTCTCTTGTAGCACCAAGTTTAAAGAATGTACTTTTTTTCTGCTTGACTCCTTCGCATTTGGGTAAAAAAAAGTAAGTGGAGCTATTTCTAAAATCAGAATTTTGACATCTAATAGATCCTGGCTTTTAAAATTTTATATATTTTAATGTAACAAATGACACTACATGTCATTAGATATTATTGACAATAAAATCTGGTTTTAAAAATCAAGTATAGATTTGTGAGTCCTATACTGCAATATTATTCCGAATAGTTTTTGTGTGAGATGATCTTTTCAAATGCCCATTCAATATGTTTCCATACATTTCATCTTATATTTTTATTAGGAGAAGAAGAGGATGAAGAGGAGACTAAGCAAATGCATTAAATAGGCGCTTCACATTAGTCTTCATTTGTTGAAAAAACTCATAATCTCCAAAAATATAAAGCATTTCTCAGTAATAAATATGTCCTGAATTCAGCAAAAGTCCCTCCACCCAAGAGATTATATTGCCAAGAGTTTATGAAGCCCAGTCTTATGGTTGTTGTTTGTGTTAAATTGTTAATCTTTACTAACATGGAGGTGGTGAACCTCATGATTTTTCAATTCCCACAAAAAAAAGGCCTCCACAACAGTTGGAAAGAGTCCCTGTGGCCTATTGTTTGGGTACTGGTTAATGATTAGAGTATGCTGGGAAAATCAGAGTGATTTGATTACCCTGAAAAGGTCAGTAGCCCTGAGTCTACATTGCAGTGAAGCAGTTTGTGCTCAAAGTATAATTTAACATTGGGATACTTCTCAGCAGCTGTAAATAGAGGAAAAAGAAACAACATGAAATCTGAACATTTAGATAGATTTTTTCTTAGAGGTAGAACAAGTGTTTGCAAGAAAACAGTTCTGAAATAATTAATTTTATAAAATGTAGCACATTTTCTAATCATGTCACTTTTTCTCACCCAGTCCATTCACTAAGATCCCTGTAGTTAGATCTGGGTAATTTGGCCTGACACACATGTGTCAACACAAGATTTGACTTTTGGCACTTGATGTGATGTATATGCATCCACTTCTAATTTTCTGCCTTCATCTTCTCAATAACTCTATTTTGCACCATAAAGACCAATCATATGGTGAAAAACAAGTCTGGCCCACTCCAACATACTCATTACTTGTTCACTGTAAGCAGCCAGGACTCTCGCAGCTCTAAGCAACTTTCTATTATCCCTGGTGAAAGTGCTGTTCTCCTATTCTTGAACCGAGGATGCGTTATAAACTCTACCAATATAACTTTTGCTACGCCCATTATTGCTTTTCTACAGTCTCTTTTTTTGGCTTGCCCCCAAATGTTTGTGTTCTAAATTCCAGCATGCTGGGCATTTAAAGCAAAATGACTGGATAAACTCTCTGTCTTGTAATTACTGAGGTGTTCAGTTTGCCTGAGCTTGTGGAGGTGTGTAACTTTGAAAGACTATTTAAACCTTAAAACCTGGCAGCCAGTTGACAACCAGCAAAAGGCTAATGGGTTTTAAAAATTGGTGTCTTCAGAGGACTTTATTGAGGTGCTGATTTTGAGTTGCCTTCCTCTTTCCACACAGCATACATATACTGTACTGCTTGTAGTCTTTGCTCATGTAAAAGGAGAAGATAACACTCATTTTAAACAGTAATAGCCATTCATCCTTCTTATATGTTGATTCTATCTGAGCAATGATTTCACCTCGAACACAACATAATTTTATATGTGATAAATTGAGAAAGGATCAAAACAGATTAAGCCACACTTACCAGTCAATAACTCCTTATTCAAATTTGCTCTGTCTATAGAGAGAATATACTATTAAAAAACAAAAACAAAATAAGGTAGAGAACATTTTATATGTTTAACTATATTTGAATATAGCCTTGTACAAGACACTTTTTTCTAAGATTTAGCAATATAAATCTTAGATTCTTTTCATGACAAGACACCATGGTTACTAAAAGTCCATCCCAAAAAATTATTTCTTGATCTGCTGGAGGACCCCATATTTTCAAGAACTTTGAGAACAGTGCTGATGGGAATATGTTTTCCAGAAAGAGACAAAAAAAGAGAAAGAAAGAAAAAGAAATAGGAAAGGAGAGAGAGAGAGACAGAGTAAACTCTGTGCTATTACCGTGTTTCTCCAACAATATGGCCTCCACCAACAGGAAGCCCCACCATATTTTATTGGCATAAAATCAAATTAAGCCCCTCCCCCCAAATTAAGGCCCATATCAAACATACAAAATGGGGAGGGGGAATGGCGGGTGGGGGGCTTGCTGTTAGGAAGTACTTTGTTGCATGCCCGGATATGGTGCTGCCTGCGTTGGTGGGGCACTTCATATCGGGAGACCTTCTGCCACCGTTGCTNGATATGGTGCTGCCTGCGTTGGTGGGGCACTTCATATCGGGAGACCTTCTGCCACCGTTGCTTTCCCTTCTCCCTTGCTTTCTTCCCCAAACCCCAAAAACTTTAAGCTTAGACTGTCTACTATTGACCTCACCCCTTTCCTAAAAGGTCTGTAGGGGGAGTGCATAAGCACGCCAACGTGCCTACCATCCCTATCCTATTGTTTTGTTTTGTTTTTTTCTTATATGTATCCATGTATTCATAACTATGGTTTTTACTTATACCTATTATCTTGTAAGCGATTGACAAAAATAAATAAATAAATAAAATATTTGTATGAATTGCATTGAATATGGGCCTCCTCTATGGAGACAACATTTTGATTTTCATTTCCAATACATTAACACTTATTAATCAATGTCTGTATAGTCACCTTATATTTAAAAAAAAAGCTTATTTGAAAATATATAAGTCTCTTCCCCTAATTTCACTCCATTCTTCCAATATGCTGTCACATTTTAGAAGGGTGAGAGGGAACAAGAGTACATATATAACAGCAGGGATGGTTGTTATAGGCTAGGTCAGGATAACTAGTCCACAGGTATATCTTCCTATCCCCTTCTAGATAAAACAATATAGCAAAAGGGAAAATTACTGTGTGCCATGCACTCCTGTTGATCCCAGCTTTCACTGAGAGCAATACTAAAGAGCGGCACAATATTGGAACAGGCCATTTGTGTCCTCATATTTCTAGGAAATAGACAATAGTGCCAGTGTTCATTATAGTAGCCAATTTTTCATTAGCCACATCATGCACAAGTATGCAAAAATAAAACACAAAAGTTAAATGCTTTAGTTTTAACATGTTTTGACTGATTTAACATACCTGGCTCTTTCTTCCATAAAAAATTGTATATCTTTTCCCTGAGTGAGTATGAATTCTCCTTCCTTTCATGGGGATGCCTTTAGACACAATCTGAAATTTAAAAAAAAATTGAAATAGTTTTAATGCTGCATGCAATTTTTGAATACTTTTTATATTTTTTGAGGGGAGGGGGGGGAATGTGACCAGACAAAGTAAGTTTAAATCAGCGGTCTCTGAATATTGTTTGTTGCAACTGCAGTGGATATGCTTTTTAGAATCTAGAAATGATACGGCAGCCCATAACATAAAAGCAAAGCAAACATTGCTCCTTATCAGAAGCTGCATCATACTCTCATACTCATCATACCCAAGTGTGCCCACTTGCCTAAGAAGCAGAGAAGATGGGGTCAGCCTATTCTCCAATGCACCTGAGGGCAGGGCAAGAAGTGATGGGTGAAAGAGAGATCCAGTCAAGAACTAAGGACAAATTTCCTGACAGTGAAAACAATTAATCAGTAGAATGACTTGCCTTCAGAAGTTGTGGATGTTCCATCGCTGGAGGTTTTCAAGAATAAACTGGACAGCCATTTGTATGGAATATAATAGGATCTCCTGCTTGAGCTGAAAGCTGGACTAAAAAACTTCCAAGGTCTCTTCCAACCCTATTATTTATGTTCTATATGTTCTAACCATGGTTATTAGCAACCTATCTTCCTATCCTACTTATTATTGATAATCCATCCGGAGTTGTTGGACACGAGATGGGCAGCAAATAAATTTCATAATTAATTAATCATCTATCTATCTAAAGATCAACAATTCAAGACTGCCCGCAAAATGATCACTGGCCATATTCTATCCCTGTTAATTCTCTGTTGCATATTGTATACATTTGCAGTTTTCTCCTGCCTGATAATTAAAGCACCCAAAAGGGAGACAGAATTCCTCTTAAATTCATCTGTTCTCATATAGACAAAATTTAATACTTTCTCCCAGCATTTCAGTTCTTCCTTCCATTTATTCCATTTTATTTTTTATTTTTTGCAACTGCCACGGCTCATGGAGCATTGGGCTGTAAAGGATGCTGAGAATTCTCTGCTTCCCTGGAGTGGATGCTGCCAAGCACCTTCCCTATCAACACAGGTGCCTCTTCAAGCAAGATACTACAGGAGCTTTCCACACAGGTCATGTCATCCTGGAACATCTCAGAAAGTTTCAAGTAACCCAAGACTGGAAGTCCCCAAGGAAAAAAAGATGTATAATGTATAATGATATCTACCACCTATCCTGCCTTTTCATGCCTTGCTGCTCCCATCTCTGAACTACTCTAAGAGCCTTTCCTAGTGGTCCTGAAGTGTAGTGGAATTTCCACTGCCTAAAGGCGATGTTTGTGTCAGTCCTCCTTCTATACCACCCTACCTCTGTGAAGCCCTTCATGGTTGAGGCCAGTATCCCCAATGTGACCAATGTAGCAGTCTCCCTGAATCCCACAACACAAAACTACCAGCCTTGCCTATTACGTTCTATGGAAGTTCCCAAGCCAATCTGCACTTTGAGTGGGAGTCATAGTTCAGTCCTATTGGCTGAGCCATCTGACCGCAAACGATAAAAGGGAGCTGTCAGACGGTATCAGCTGTTGCCCATCAACTGGCTGTTCAGCTACTTCACGGCTGCTACAGGTAACCTGTTCCTTGTTACATTAAATATTGTTGGTTGCGAATCTCTGCCTCAGTTCCTTCTTTAAAAGACTACAAAATTGCCCTATAGCTTTCATTCAAAGAAGCTGATCCTGGCTGAAGTCAACTATATCATCTGAGAGAAAGAACTGCTTGCTATCAAATATGCCTTCACCTTGTCCAGTCTGTCATCGGGCTACCAGTTTTTTCCTCTGTCATCAGGCTAACTATATCTTGTTCAAAACTATTGGCCTCTTTCAAACTATCAGTGTCCTTAGAGCCCTGGAAGACCTCTTCCATAGACTTTATTACCAACTTCCCACATTCCCAAGGATTTGTCACCATACTGATGGTGATAGAGCATTTTTCTAAAACAGGGCACTTCATCCCTTTCAAGGATCCCAACTATAATCTGTTTCTCTATCATGTTTTCCAGATGTATAGCTTGCCTACTTGTATTGGCAAGGAATCACCTCACAAGAATTGGAAACAATATATTTGGAAAACGGTGGTCTCATTTTATCAAAAGAGCTTTAAACTAAAACTGAGGGGGACCTCAATTTTATCTTCATGACCTTCAGAACCTAATTCCAAGCAAAAAACACTAGATAACTAATCTCATAAGGAGGAAGAGAGTAAAGAGAAACGAAAAACAAAATGAAGTGGAGAATGATGGATAGGACGGAAATCCCAGTTACAAAGTAGGAGATATAAGAAACATACCCAAGACCCATAAAAGACAAAGAAGGTGAACATGAAGTTTTAGTACATTAAGGCAGATATGATATAGTTGCCATTAATGAAACCTAGTGGGATGAAACTCAGGAGTAGAATGTACTGATAGAAGGATACAAACTATTCAAAAGAAACAAACGTAACAAAAGAAGAGGTGGAGTTGTATTATATATAAAAGATCATTACACCTCTACAGAAATACACTAAACCAAGGATGAAAACCTCCTAGAATTCATATGGGTCAATATAAAAAGAAAAAAAAATGACATTATTATAGGCATATATTACAGGCCACCCCACCAAGCAGAAGAAATAAATGAACTTTTTGCTAATAAATTAACAAATATATGTAGGAAACATACCACAGTAGTAATGGGAGATTTTAACTACCCTGATATCAACTGGGAAACAAATTCTGCAGCAAATGGGAGATCGAACAGATTCCCATCTTCAGAAGAAAAAAAAAGGGGGGGGGAACAGACCCAGGAAACTACAGACCAATCAGCCTTATATCAATAACTAGGAAGATACTGGGAAAAAAAAGAACAGATTGGTGAACATTTAAAAACAAACAAAGTTATAATTAGTAGGATTTGTTAAAAACATATCATTTGTTAAAAACATATCATGCCAAACCAATCTTATTTTATTCTTTGACAAAGTGACTAAATTAGTAGACTAGCAAAATTCTGTGTACCTAGTATACTTAGACTTCATTTGACAAAGTAGACCTATTTCTTGGTAAGCTTGAAAAAAGTGGGATAGATAGCATCACCACCAGATGGATTTGTAATTTGTGATTTGGCTCACAAACTGTACTCAACTGTTACTTCAGTAGTCCTTAATAGTACTACATCTACATGGAGGGACGTAAGCAGTGGAGTACCACAAGGTCCCATCTTAGTCCCGGTACTCTTCAATATCTTCATAAATGACTTAGATGAGGGAATAGAAGGAGAACTCATAAAATTTGCAGATTACACTAAAATGGCCTAAACTAAAAAGGAATAGCCAACACCCCAGAAGACAAGCTCAGGATCCAAAAAGATCTTGACAGACTTAAACAATGGGCTCTCTGCAACAAAATGAAACTTAACATGGACAGCTAGGCAGGAAAAAACCAAAGGCAAAGATTAGGCAAAACCTGGCTCAAAAACAGGAACTGTAAGAAGGACCTTGGAGTCCTAGTGGACGATCACTTAAACATGAGTCAGCAATGTGTGGCAGCAGCCAAAAAAGCTAATACAATCCTTGGTTGTATAAGACAGTCACCTGTCTGAAATGGTATAGGGTCTCCTGCTTGAGCAGGAGGCTGGACTAAAAGACCTCCAAGGTCCCTTCCAGTTCTATTCAGATTGAAATCTTGCATTATGCGGCCTATTTCACTGGAAGGTTCTGGAGGACTTTGTTTGGTCTCCTGATCATGGATCTTTACTGGTCCATCACATATTATTATCTGAACATATCCATAACATATTCCACTAAGAATTACTGGCAGCCAAGGAGTAATATAAACTCATAAAGGATTGTGGTCTTTCAGCAAGCAAGACCAACCCTGAAAATGATTTAATCCCTGCAATGATTTAATCCCTGAAAGATCAAACACAATAGCTAGCAGCATGGTTTATTGTTCTGTAGAGAGTAAGGAAGATGGCTTTGATGGGGATATGCAAGCTCTGTTGCCAAGACAACAAGTGGTATACTATCTTTTAAGTCCAGAATGTCCTTATAATGTTTGGAAGTGTCTTAGACAAAAATTCCCCAATTTACTGAAATATTTACTTGCAAAATGTGACTTGCAAGATTCTATTATGATAGCCAATCAAAAATTGTAAAAGTAGTTTTAGGCTACCTGTATATGCTGCACCCACACTATCCCTATAGCTCTATACTCTACCTGGTAAGTATTGCAGCTTCCAGAAAATGACATCAACCTTCTTTTTTTCAGCATGAGACACTGACAGCTAAAAAGATCAAAGGAGTATTTGTTTCTCTCTGAGATGCAGCTAGAGACTTATGATTTGAATGGGGGTTGGAGTCCTGATAGATACAGTGATAGGGCCATTACAATAAATGACTGGGCTTATTGTATGTATGTATGTATGTATGTATGTATGTATGTATGTATGTATGTATGTATGTATGTATGTATATATTGTTTGTAAATGTTTACGTTATGGTGGATAGAATTCTTAATATTCTGCCCTAGAAATGTTATTAATAAATAAACAAATAGTCCTCCTATAATCCACCTGCCACAGAGAATGTTAACTCTTTCTCTTTAAGGTTACCTGATCTTCCATTCCAACTGCCTTGAGAGCTTCCCGCCCCCTGTGAGACAAGGCCAAATTAATGCTCCTGCCACGAGTTACACTTGAACTACGGATATCTGAAAAGAAATGCAACAGACATTTATTGTGTGCCTTGAGATATTACATCTCATATAATGTTCAGAATTCCTTATTCCATATAATATTCATCATTCCTTATTGCTTACTTTCCAAATATTGACTTGTGCCAGGAGAGAACTATAAATTTTTTCCCATTAAGGATTGCATAAGAATATGAATGGCATGTTTGTTTATAATTTATTTATTTCTAAAATTTCTTGGCTGTTCATTTTATATCAGGGTAAGTCTCTGTTGTCCCTCATGAAGAGTATCTTTTTTGGGGGGGTTGTCACTCTTTATATAACTGAAAACATGTATAATGAAATCAACCTCACAGCAGTCCCAAAGATGCTTTTTCAGGAGAAACTGGACTTTCTTGTTTTTTCTTTGAAGACATTTCATTTCTCATCCAAGAAGCTTCTTCAGCTCTTACAGGATAGTGGGGAATAGGAGGATTTATATTCCTTGCAGACAGCTTGTCATTTGCATCCTTTTTGAGGGTCATTGGTACACTTGGATGTTTTGGGATGAACACCCTTTGAATGGTGTGGGAGTATGAATGGGTTTCCAGAAAAATTGCAGATTACAGGAACCAGGAGCACTATTAGGTGATACTGAGGACACAGATAAACCTCCAAGTGCTTCAACACCCTAAAAAAGGATGCCTTCGCTGATGATCTGTTTATATTTTTACAAGCCTCAAAAGATGACATAGACTATTTGATAAGGAAACTGAATAAGTTTGGGGTTTTGGCAATTTTCAAAATAAATGAACAGAAAACAACAATGCTGACTAAGAATATGTTTTCTCAGAATAGTCATATATTGAATAAAAAGTCTGGTTTTAGGGTTGAGGAAAAGGTGAAATACTTTTGGCTTATGTTGACAAATACAAACATAAAACTGTTTCAAAATAATTATGTCCCTCTTTGGAGGGATACTAAACAGGACTTACAAAGATGGGATCAATTGCATTTATTACTATTGGATAGAATCTCTGTAATCAAGATGAATACCTTACCAAAGATGCTTTTTTTAATTTCAGACATTACCAATACTCACAACTGACAATCCATTTAAACAATGGCAGAAGGATATTTCTAAGTTCATATGGCAAGAGGACAAAAACCAAGAATTGGATATAAAATATTGCAAGATGCCAAGGAAAGAGGGATGTAGCAGATATGAAGTTGTATTTCGATGCATGCTGTTGACCTGGGCAAAAGAATGTGTGAGCCTCCAGAATAAGAGGTTACTCCAATTAGAGGGCCATGAATTTGTATGGCACAGCTATTTATGATATAATAAAAGTAAAGTTAATGCTGATTTTTAAAACCATTTTGTTAACGTACAATACTAAGAGTTTGGAATAAATGTAAAACAAGGCTCTCTATGAAGCTGCCCCTTTGGGTGTTACCACAGGAATTTTTTTAAAGAAAATAAATGATGGCAAAGACAGACTGGCTGATGTAGTTTTACCTCTCAACTCTGGTGACTCAATATTAAAGCTGAGGGAAGAACTTGAGTCAGATGGTTATGTTTGCCATTGGTTTACTTATCAACAACTGAAATAGACGTTTAAACTGAATAAAAAGTGTTATGGATTTGACTTTGTTAAAAATGAATTGGAAATTTCATCATGTGGTAACAATAAACATATTATTGCTATGATCTATAAAATGTTATTGAAATTGAATTTGGAAAATGAACATGTAAAACACTGTATGATTCAGTGGGCAAGGAACTTTGGATATAATGTGATGCTTGAACAATGGGAAAATATGTGGATGAAGGTTTTAAAATTAACATTAAATCATAATCTAAAAGAAAATTTCTATAAGATGATATATCATTGGTATTTAACACCAGATTAGTTATCTAAGATGTATAAAGGTATGTCAGATGAATGTTAGAAGTGTAAAAGTAAAGAAGGGACTTTTTATCATCTAGGGTGGACATGTGATAAAGCAAAAAAAAATTGGAGTATGATTCATATTTTAATACAGAAAATTTTAAAAATTGAGATAAAAATGAAACTAGAACTTTTCCTTTTGGCTAGTGGAAAAAGAATTGGAGAAAAAAAATTGGAACTTTGTTACTATATATGTAACAGCAACAAAAATGCACAAAAATGGAAGGACACTTCGATTTCTACCATGGACGAATGGTTGCAGGAGTTGATGGAATTGGCGGAAATGGAAAATTGACTACTTTGATTAAAAAAAAGAACATAAGTACTTTTGTGTCCACATAGAGTCTGTTTCTGAACTTTGTGCTTGGTGTGGAAAAGAATGAAACTCTGGGTTTTTACGGACTGATAGATCTTTATATCTTGTTCATACTATTATGGAAAATCAAAAAGTTGTGATTTGATGTTAATGCCTTATTTTACTGTAACAGGGAGAGTCAGAAGTCAATGCTTCTTTTTCTTTCTTATCTTTCCTCACTTCTCTCCCCCCTTGCTTCCCCCACTGCTTTTCTATTTACTTTTGTATTTTACAATACTTTATAACTCAACAAAAATGTTAAACTGAAAAAGGATGCAAATAATCAGCTGTCTGCAAGAAATATAAATCCTTCCAGTCCAGTCAGAGCTGAAGAAGCTTCTTGGATGAGAAGTTAAAGCCCCTGTCCCACTGTACCAACGGATGCAAAGAGGATGTAAAACGTTAAAAAACATTGGAAAACGCTATGCATCCGTTGTGTACTCATTGCATACGTGTTTCATACGCTCTATTCCTTTGAGCATCCGTCCACTGAGATTTCATCCGCTCAAGAAGTTTTGAGCTGCACAAAACTTTTTGAGCGGATGAACTTTCCACTGTGTACGATGTAAATCCGTGACATCCGAGCAACATCCGTTTTATCATCCGTTAAACATCCGCTGTATCCTCTTGCATCCTCTGGCCATCCCCTCAATTCACATCCGCTGCAGCTGAAAATGGAAAGAGGGAGAAACAAAAGGTACACGGAACATCCACACAGCGTTAGTGCACGGAAATAGAAAGGATGCACAGTAAACGGTTTGCATCCTATATACATCCTCTAGGCTTCCTATAAACATCCGTTTAAACATCCCCGCTACATACTACCCATGTCCGTTCTTTTCCTTTCTTTTCCATTCTGTTTAATGGCAAATTTTTGCCACTTTTTTGGAAGCGGATGAAACCGGAATGGAGCACCAAATTTTGCTCGTCCGCTGTGTCCTTTTTGCATACGTTTTGCATCCGTCGGCCAGTGGGACCTAGCCTTAAACGTCTTCAGAGAAAAAACAAGAAAACCCAATTGCCTCCTGAAAAAACACTTTTGGGACAAACCATGACCTGAATGACTGAGAATCTATACAGACCTCAGAGCAATTTTCTGCCCCTGAGGGAATGGCTTTACACAATGGGGAGGTGAGGGGTTTCAGTGCAATGTTATTTATATCATTTTGACTCTCTTGCCCTCCCTTTTTGGGTGTTGATGGATAATGGATTGCTTTTCAAACAAGGAGATTCAATCTGCCCCTCCCCCACAAAGGATCTGCTGACCTTCTCCTTGCCTGACACCACTCAAAGGAAAATATCTTCTCCATCTTGAATACTATATTCACAGGCAACATAATTGAACATACGGATTTTTCTTGTTTTTAAAATCACATTTGGGGTAAAAGAAAGATTCTACAATTTTTCTACTGATTGTGCAATTTTGATCCATAAATTTTGGTGTAAATTTACTGATGTGAAGCTTAGAAGCAGGTCCTATTCAGTGGTGGGATGTTGCCAATGTAGCAACTGGTTCAGTGATTGCGTGCCTTGTGCGTCTTTCAGGGGGGAAAAATCTTACCTGCAATGTTACTGCTGGGGAATAAGACAGCTGAGGAGTGGCAATCTGCTCTGCTACGTGAATCAGCTGAGAGGATAGAGGTAAGTACAGCGCAGGACTGAGCGGGCTGACATGATCATCGCAGCGAAGTGGTTCACTGCCAGCTGATCATCAGAGCTAGGGGTTCACCAGAATAGGTCCAAAATGATAGAATCCCACCCCTGGTCCTATTGCTCCAATTTGCAAATATAAGGATAAACAGAGACACTGTATTTGGTCTAAAAATCTAAACTATTACTTGAAGTATTATTGCAAATAATCTTTTTTTATTATTATTATAATTATCGAAGTCTCCTGGTGATTTAATACTATAAAATCTCTGCTTCTGAAAGAATGAGAAATTTCAAAAACAGAATTCCAGTGAGACTTTCAGGCATCTATATAAGCAGGATTATCATCTAAAATGTTCATATACTATCAAATAACAGATCATACCTGATCTTGCTTCATACATTTCTACTTGGAATCCCCTTCTTGCAAAGAAAGAAGCATTTAGAGAACCCACCTGCAACAGAAGTATTGCAGTGTTTTTTGAGTCAAAAACAAAAATATGCAGAAAAGGATTTGGGAGAATGCTGCTACATGATTTCAAAATGCATATTGTATCTAAAGCCTTTTTTGTGGGGGAGAATCAAGTCAACCAAATCCCCCCAAATGATAAGATGTTGACAAAATGTAAATGTTGAAGGAGTTTCCTCTGCTAGAAATGTGAGGATTTTGAACATACCACTTGTTTCTAACCACATAAAGAAGTTCCTTTTATAAAAAGAAATGCAGCTAATAAGGAAATTCTTTAATCATTACTTCTTATAACAGTCAAAAGCAAGTTGGAAAATATGTTTTTGCCCTGTTATAATATTTCATTTTTATAGCATGTTTTATTTTACGTTTATTTATTTAACACACAAGCACTCTCAATTCTGAATTTAAAGCATGTTTGTCTGTAGAATTCCTTTCTTTTTTAATTTGTTCAAAACCACAGATTTTACCAAATTTTAACAGGTATTTTTTTTATGCACAGAAATTTCCCAATTAGGAGAAATTGATTCTACTGAGTTGCTGCAATTCATATCACAGTATCATAGTTAGAAACTTTTAAGGAAAAGACAAGTGTCCTTGTTGTTTATGGACCATATTCTAATTTCCATATTACTTTATCCTGATTTCTTTAGACACAGGGGAGGCTTTATATCTTTTAATAATAAAACAGGCAACTGTTACTGTAGTCATTTGTCCTTAATAACAAATTTCTCAGAAAGTTTCAAGAAGCTAAATCCTACACAGAATCAAATTTCTTCCCAATTCATTTTTATAAAAATAAGTGGCATTAGTGGGGGGGCTCTCTCCCACACACATACATTCTCTCTCTCTCTCTCTCTCTCTCTCTCACACACACACACACACACACAAATTCACACTATCCCATACTCAGCAGACATAGAACATCTTATGGTAGCCTTCTGATTTCTGCAGACTGGTGCTAATTAAAAATTAAAACGGTGCTCCAAAATACCAACATAAGTTCAGTAGCTACAATTTACTGGAGAGTACTGCTGAAAACAAGAAGGTCCAGCATCATTCCTACCAATGCATTTAAAAAGCTATTGAGAAATCCATATGATAAAGTGAAAACAAATGATGACATATTTGTGAGCATACATAGGTAAGAAGACATGAAAGCAATCCTTTCTCACCACAGAATGTGCAACTGTTTTCAGCTTAAACAGTTTTTTTTTATATTTCACACTAAAGCTCAAAGGTTGAAACATTTTCTGTCAAATAGACAAACCTTGTTAGGGTTCCTATTTCATTCAAATTAAAAAAAATAGCCACTATTCAATACCTAGCAATGATGATTAAAATGTGGTTTGCAATTCTGTGATTGTATTTTTTTAGATTTTTATAATATTTTAAAAGATCTTACCAATCCTCCCCCAATTATAGCTACTTTTCTTCTCTGTGTTTTAGAAGAATCCATGGTTTGAAAATCTCTCCTTTGACTAATCAAACTAACCGTCTTCTTGCATTCAGCAAAAAATGCTTGCATGGGAGGAGAAAGAGGAGGTTCCATTCAGTTCTATGACCAACCAGATTTTGTAGAAGCAGATAACATTTTGACATCAGGTTTTCTTAGGTTGTTCATTCTCTAATATAACTTTCTGCAGGAGAATAATAAGATTAAAGATCACCCCTTCCTCACTACCTCCAAGACAAAATATTTGAATCTGAACTTTGGTATCTGTTACCTATATAGGTAATCCTCAACTTACAACCATAACTGAACTCAAAATTAGCAAATTTGCTTAGCAAAATTTTGCTAAGCAAGACAATTAAGTGACTTTTGCCCCATTCTATGACCTTTCTTGCCACAGTTGTTATATAAATCACTGGAATTGTTAAGTTAGTAGCACAGTTATTAAGTAGTTTCCCCATTGATTCTGTTTGTCAGAAGATCACAAGAGTCGATCACATGACCCTGAGACATGCAATTGTCATAAATACATGCCAGCTGCCAAGCATCCAAATTTAGATCATGTAACCATGGGAAGACTGCAATGGTCGTGTGAAAATGGTCATAAGTCACTTTTTTCATTGCTGTTGTAACTTCGTATAGTCACTAAACAAATGGTTTGAAGTTGAGGACTACCTCAACTCATCAGAAGGATGAGGAAAATCCTAGGTGTGCTTCTCACTCAGCTCCTGTTGTGAATCCATTTTTTTTTAATTATCAGAGCAGGCTGAAGTGTTTTTTTCTTTCCAGTGTAGGTACTCTTAATCTGAATCTTTTGGAAAGAAAACATTCAAAAATGTCCCAGTAGTCAGCCAGATCATGGGACTAGCTCATAAATTGTAGTATGCTATAATCTGGGTCAGTTTGTTTAACATATGGCACAAAGCACAGTAAAAGCAATCTGTGACTTGTAATTTGTAAACGAATTGCACAATTGAGTACAATAGCTGACTCTGCAGCTTCATGTGTTTTAATGTCCAGCCCCTGAAAGTGATGTGCGCAGCAAGCCAAAATTACAAAATGTGTTGTGTCATTGTAATACAAGATCTCCCCCAACCCTTATCTACTTCCCTGAATCTCACAGTGCCAGCACAATGGGGGAGGAGAGTTGTGTCAGATGCATTCTTGATCTTTTGATCCCCCTCCCAAAATGGCCACACACTCAATGTTGAAAAGCTTAAGCAACAATGAGTCAAACACTTTATTCTGCTTGTTCCTCCTACACATGTAAAACAGGGCAGTAATAGCAAAGAAATACTAAACTTCAAGTGTTTTTTATCGGAAGTATGTTTTATTTATTTTGACTTCTGAGTACACAGTATTTTAATCTTACATGAAAACAATATAATAATTTATTGTATAAATTGGTGAAACAAGCACAGGAAAATGCATTTGTAGATATTATTGAATGATTTGGTCTTTCCAATTACCCCATTAATTTAATGGTTGGAACTGTAATCCCAGGAAAAAACAAAATGTTATCAGACTGAACAAATGCAAATAAAATAAAACATCAATTCTGTAATTCTGCAGTTCTGTAATTAAGATTTTCTGTTTGAGATGTAATGTTGGTGGAAAATTAGGTACTAGAATTTGAGTTTTATTTGCTCAACAACAAATCCTTGCTGTTTCTACTCTACCTTGTGCAAGGGTAAAAATTAGCATGATAAAAATTCACAGTGCTACATCTTCTAAGCATTTTCCCACAAGCCCAATACCCAATCTTCTCAGTCTCTTTCCACTACTGTTTTTTTAATGTATTAATATCTTGCCTTTATTATTTTTACAAATAACTCAAAGTGAACATATCTCACACACCTTCCTCCTCCTATTTTCCCCATAACAACAACCTTATGAGGCGAGCTGGGCTGGCTTTCATGGATAAGAAAAGGGCTGAACTCATGGTCTGCTGCTTCTTACTACACCAAACTTTTGTCAATCTTCTTGGTGGTCCATAACCCCAGCTCCTTAGCTTTCCAGAGTCTTTAATTTCGGGATTTATAATAACTGTAAATATTGTGTATTTTGTTGAATTTTGCATAGAATGCCAGTGTAGGAAAAAAATGGTACCTGTAAATTACACTGCACTCAGTCTCACCCTGTACAAACCACTGCAGATAATTAAGGAGACTATATCAAATAATAAGGCACACAGCTGGGTATTAGATATCTCAATTCCCATTTCACATACACTTACAATACAAAATGGGGAATAGAAACAAAATAAAACAAAAAACTCAAGGTTAATCACACTAAACTTGATTGCAGGAAATACGACTTCAGCAACACAGTGGTCAATGTCTGGAATACTCTACCTGACTCTGTGGTTTCTTCCCCAAACCCCAAAAACTTTAACCATAGACTGTCTACTATTGACCTCACCCCTTTCCTAAGAGGTCTGTAGGGGGCATGCATAAGTGCACCAACGTGCCTACCATCCCTGTCCTATTGTTTCTTTTATTTTTCTTATATGTGTCCATTTCATGTATTCATAACTATGTTTATACTTATACCTATTATCTTGTAAGCAATTGACAAATCATATAAATAAATAAAACAAAAAGACTAATAGATCTGTCCTGCAAACATCCCGCCATAAATTCAGACTTGGACTTTCACGCAGGACTCTGCTGCCACCTAGTAGTCATATAAGATTTTGCAGTCACAAACTGAGAGTCCTAAAGGAAAGACATTTGGCCTGAGAGTATTGACTTTTCATTCAAAAACGTGACCTATCATTAACATCTGATCTTCTAAAACTTTCACATGGATTCTGTCAAATCACTCAAGAGACAATTTTTGAAGACCTGCAAGCCTCACATACACAGTTGGGGATGCTCAGACAAAGGCATTACTCAGGAGCAAATTCATGCTCCAAAGCAGAACTCGTAAGTGGAAACTTGAAAGTCATTCATGTAATCCTTGATTTACCACTATTCATTTAGTGATCATTCAAAGTTACAGAGGCACTGGAAAAAGTGACTCATGACCATTGTAACATCCCCATGGCCATGTGATCAAAATCTGGGTGCTTGCCACCTGGCACATATTTATGACAGAATTCTGGGAGTTGAAGTCCACAAGTCTTAAAGCTGTCAAGTTTGAAGAGCCCTGATTTAGGTCCTGGATCATGCACAGAGCTGTAATTGCATTCAAGGAAGGACAGGTTCTGATCCCTTTCAGATCTCTTGATTAACATGAGGAGCTTGGAGAGCTCTCCACTGACACAGGAAAAGGGATTTTGCTGAATGTAAAATGTGGAATTGTCATTACTAAGAAAAGGACGAGAATTTTTTCAGTCTCTGAAAGAACTGGATCTGCTGCTGAAGTAAATTCATTGGCTGACAGCATTAACTTTTCCCCAGAATTCCAGGGTTTAAAACTGTTCATTTAGTGACTGGATGGCTTCAGGATGGTTAGACTCTACATAGAACAGGGCTGTAAAACTCCCGACTTATGGGCCGGATGCATCACACACTGACCACGCCCAAGCCCAGCTTAATGAAGGGGAAAAAAGTCCTGATACATCATGTGATGCACAGGTGGTATTCAACAGATTCTGCCCAGTTCTGGAGAACCAGTAGCGGAAATTTTGAGGAGTTCAGAGAACCAGCAAACACCACCTCAGACTGGCCCCACCCCCATCTATTCTCTGCTTCCCATTGAGTTCCCGTTGATTGGCTGGGTCTTCTTTTGTTGCCCTGCACAGGAGAACAGAGCTGGAAAGCAGGTTAGTGGGGTGGGGAGGGAATGGGGATTTGTCAGTATCCTTCCCCTGCCACTCCCACCAAGCCACGCCCACAGAACCAGTAGTAACATTTTTTTTAATCCCACCACTGAAGTGATGCCACCGTGACATGAATTTGATACCTCTGCTCTAGAATCTCTGTCTCTGTATCTATTTAGCAAGACTTTTTTTATTACATGTAAGCAAATAATAATTAGAATCAATTGGATTCCATTCTATTTTCTTTGGGCTTGGGCCTGACACAAAAGAACAACATTGTTTTCAGATAGCAAAGAAGATTCCAAGCCACTCCTGGTGAAAAGCCCTAGCAGTTTTAAACTTTGAACATTCTGCACTATATATAACCCAGAATTATTTGACGTGCACAAAAGAAAAGGTTCTCTATTATTTTGCAATAGAATAAGTATTTCATGAATAGCCAGCACAATAGTTTTGATTTCTGGGACACCCCTTTTTTTTCTCTCTCTTTTTTGCATATGATGACACTCTTGCTAGCTAAACCACAACTATTTTCTTCCTATTCTATCTCATAAGAGTTTGTTTTGCTGCTCATGATTCCAAGCATTATGCCCTCGTCAATGTACTGTTGCAACAGTGATCAAACACTATTTCCATTCTCACAGAAGATTTGTGCCACTGTGCTCCATGCTACCCCTTTTTTTCCTTTTTGTTGGATAATTAGAGCAGTGATTTTCCATCAACTCCTAGTTGGAGCACTCCTGTAGACAGTCTTGCAGTGAAAGGTTCTTGGGTGACATCCTATTTTAAATGTTGGTAGGTTGATTGAACAATGCACAAAGAAGGTGTCTCCATCACTTCCTAATTATTATCATTGGACTGCTGCTATGTAACTCATAACTAGCATGAGCTTACAGTATGGCCATGGATGCTGGCACTTTTCCTTATTTTCCCATGACATTCTTCCTCTTATTTCATGTCTGTGTCAGGAATGAACAGGATACAGTTCACATTATTTATCACGTAGTATAGCTAAAATAGAACTGATGCATAAGACTGTTGTATCAGGTGAAAATTTTATCCTTACTGCAAACCCTATGTTCTCAGCAAATGTACATAATTTCTGTCTGTCTGCAGCGAAGTAAGTGTCAGATGAGACAGCTCCAATGCTTTTAATTAAGTACTCGTTGCCCCTTTGCAAGCCACCTGTAAGAAAATCAGTTAGTATGTATACAATATTTAAGCAAGGTAACAGTGTACTTCTACAGTGATGGAGAGATAAAAAAAGAAACTAAAAAACTAATTTGAAAAGAGAGTTTATATGTACTACCAAACAAAGCTCTCTTTCCTTCTCTCTAGCTTCAAAATCTTGTGTCTCAGATCTTCCATGGATAAAATCTTTAAAGTGTCAAGAAGTTAATTAATAATTGAAATCAATTGCATAATGTGTCTTTTCGTTAGGTTTTGCTATTTACTATGTCTGCATCATAGGCTTTCTATAAACTACATTTTTCTGTTACTGTATAAAAATAGAAAATATATAATTATATAAAGGTAGAATACTGATCTAATTTTAAAGTTAAAAATCATAGGAATAGCCAGATGTAGAATGATAAACTGATAAGCTATTCATCATAATAATTCTGGCAGAAAATAAAATATATATCCAGAATTTTTTAAAAAATATAACTTTAGGTGCTGACAGGGCCATTCCAGATAAAAGAAATTTTTCTCAGATTCTTTTGGAGCCAATATTTTATCTGAAATCATTCAGAAAACACATAATAGACTCTCCAATCCATTTGCTACATGCTATTTTCACTTACATTCTGAACTCAGCAAATATTGCTATGCAGCCATGGTATCTAATACTCAAATGGGCTCTAGCCTAAATTCCGTAGTAGAATATATGGGAATTTACAGCTTTGCCTTCTTTATAAGCTTCCATTATCTAATATGCTAATTAACTCTCTCTAACAGGAGTTCTCTATACCAGCCGCTCCAGGAGAATCTTACTACAAAATGATCAGCTGAACAAACAGAAGTTTCATGCAAGAAGATGTAACCAGAATTCCTAAGCTATACAGTAATTAGAAAAAGATGCTTGTTTACTTTCCTCCTCAAAAGGTAATACAGATTTGAAAATGTCCAAATTCAACCTTCCAGGGGTATTGGGCGATAATTCCCACCAAGTCGAGTCAACGTGTTTATAGTCCTATAAATCTAGAGGGGACTTTCCAAGATCCAGGATCGTTCATCTTTATCCTGCCCTCACTTTATGAAAGCAGAAAAGCTCAACAAGGTCATGAGAGAAGCCTGATAGGGCAAGCTGAGTAATATCACTTTTATGTGGCAATTTACTGTGAGTTATGCCTTGTGGGACAATTTAAAAAACCTCAAATCTGTTGAGTTAGCAGGCAGAAAAGGCCTAATCTGGCATGCTGACCGAGCCCTGATCTAAATAAAGGAAGTCTGCACTCAAATTACCTTTTCTAGATTGTTGCTATGGAATCTACAAACCCAAAGGTAATCCAAGGAGACTGTGAGGTGGAACACTTTGGGAAGAAAAATGTGTAATTAGAAATATATATTTACACAATGATCTAACTTTAGGTGATTATTTTCCTTTTTAGTGCATCTTTGAACAACTGAAAGTAATCTATATATGACTTGCTAGGGTAACTTTTTGAAGGCTACAAAGGCCTAACATCTGCTTAGAAAACTGAAATGAGATTGATACAATGGAATATAACAAAACTTGCTGCTCCTAAAAAGATTACTTTTGATATTTCACAACAACTTATTGTTGTTTCTCTGGAATTCTTTATGGCTAATACATAAAGAAATATACCTGAACTGGAACACTGCAAAAAGGAAACAAACAGAACAAATGTCTTAGAAAACTTTGAAACCAGTTTTTCTACTGTGGCAAACTCTTGACTTACGTGTGTGATGCATTAACTGGAATGGGCAGATTATGAACTTCAGATGGGAAACCTTCCAGTTGTGGGCTTGGGCCAGGTTGCAGAACTAATGGCCACATGGGGAAGCCACTTTGAGAAGGAATAACTGGTGCTCCTAAAGATGTATAGTGATGATGATGCACAGTTGATGGTCGTGATTTCTCCACTCTTACTGGAATAGGACCTGTAAGCTACAGATATTTTTTAAAAAATCAGGTTAATATATTAAATACATCAAGTCAAATGATGCCACGATTTCAATACTGATTTGAAGCTTATGGTTTAAAATCCATTTTTTTCTTTGTTTCAGGCTCACAAAATACATTAATAAATCAGTGACAAACTCACTTCCCACCATTACAAACTCCACTGAGGGAGGACCAACTTTCATGTTGCAAGACGCACAAAACATGTCATTCTATAATGCTTTCCCTTGTTTTGATTGGAAATGCTAACATACTTTTGAAGTTTGCCAAAATTATACTTCTGCATGCAGTTCAAAGAAGTAATTTCAGTACTGAAATCTTTAAATATTGTAAACCTTAGGTTTCAAATGGGAAAAAAAATAGGTGAAAAAAGGGTTAGATACAGGGGATTGCCTACAGAAGTCCCCTCCCCACAGCAGAGAGAATGGAGTGTGGAAGGGATTATAAGAAGTAAGCAAGCACACAATGGGGAATACAATAGGTTGTTTATGTTGTACACTTGTGATCCCTGGTGTCAGTGCATTTCTTTTGATGTATATTTCCCATAACGGTTCTTCTTACTTACTCACATGTCATCCTTTCCTCTCCAATGATTGTAACTGGAAACATTCCCTTTTTGCTAATTATCCCAGTGTCAGGCTGAGCATTGCAGAGTTGGGGGAGTGGGGAAAAGGAAAGTGCAGTCCTGTTTGCGTGATTTGCTAGTTAGCCGCTCTGTTTAATGACAGAGTTGCCAGGCCTAATTGTAGTCCCTAAATAAGAACTATCTGTACACTATAATCCAGCCTTTTAAGAATCTCAATTCGAATAACACTAACCATTCAAATGATTAGCACACATAAATGTACAGATATGACTCAGACTAAGTAGTTATTACTGAAAGTCCTTTAAAAATATAGCTACCTGTTGTCCATGTTGCAGCATAGGGACTCCGTATCCACCAGTTGGTGGTAAAGATTTCAGCATCATGTTCTGCATAATGATTTGGTGCATCTGTGCATTTTGCATTAGCATCATTTCTACCATATCTATAAAGGATAAAAGACAATTTAAGACCACCCTATGATTATAATGGAGAACATAATGTACCGGTAATCCAAAGGGTGAAATTCAGCCATTTAAACAACATAATCTCTCAGATCAATGCCTTGAAAAAAAATGAAAATAAGCAGCCTCGTATTAGCTGAGCTGCAAAATTTATATTTTAAAAGTATGAATAATCACAAATGTGAAGAACTTGAATATGTTACATAATGGACATACTACAGATGTACATAGAGTTCTTCAACAAAGAAGGAAATAATTAGTTTAACAATTCCTTTATTTTCAAAGTCTGCCAAGACAGAATCTCGGTCTAGGAATTTTTAAACAGATATAAACATGATTCAAAGACTGTGAAGTTTGCTAAGGAAAGGACATTACAATCTTTCAACTGAATGGGAAAAAAACAAAGTAGGTTCTTAGCTACTTGCCTACATTATAGCAGAGTAATATATGTTAAAGTTAGTTCTACTATATTAAATGAGAGTTATTCCTACATAGTGTACACATTGTTATAGTTTTTGAACACAAATACCTTCTTTAATGCTCCCAGATCTGGGAACTGAAAAGGACTGTGGAGATGGAATCTGTGTAATGAATGGTGGCTGATATGAAGGTATTTGTTGAATTATAGTTGCTGGTTGCTGTGGTAACTTGCAAAAGGAAAAAATAAGAATAGTTAAAGAGTAAATTGTTGCTTCATTCTTATATATGTAGTTGAGTGAAGTTAATGGACAACATATTAAATAATTAAAATGTTAGACTTACATAGAATTCACTGAGCAAACAAACAGTGAAAGCTAGGAAGAGCTTAATGGAGAGAAGAGAGGCTTAGCAAAGCTGTATGTTCTGAAGAATTGCATGCTGATTCACAAAGATTGAAAAGAACATCATAGAAGATAATTGCAAAGAAGTGGGGAATGACCAGGACAAAAAATAAAATTACTGTAGATTTAATTTAACAATAGAGGAAGAAATACAACACAAGCATTTTAAATATAATATTTATGTTTTATTTCTTTCTCTATTCTTTTAATATGTTAATAGCTGCCCAGAATTGCATTTGTAGCAGCCGTATAAATTGATTTGATTATATGTAACATGACATGACATAACATAACAATCATAGCATAGCGTAATGTAATGTAACATAACATAACAATATAAATGCTTATGAGTATTACTTTCCATGTGTTTAATAATTCTTCTATTAGAAATTACAGTTGGTCATGACTGGTACAATTCTAAGAGTTGTATCTAGGGTTTTGGGATCTCAGATTATGCTACTCAAATTGAATGTTAAGTTTATTTAAATCTTCAATATTAAATTTATCATATCAGTGCTAAAGTGTTTTAATGTACACACTGTTGGACTATTCACCAATTAATATGTGGTGTCATCTTCAGGGTAATTTGTTAAGGAATTGAAATTAGACTGCCTGCCACCAAATTTTGTTCATCAAGAATTGCCATCTGACCAGGGCACAACAAAGTAACTCGGCCTGTTTGATATGCAGAAACCTGCATCACCTAATAAGCAGAAATTAGATAGTGAATATAATACAGTTCTCATTAATATCTGCAATCGTTGCTAGTTATAAAATCTGGAACAAACTCAATAATGCCCCAAAAGATCTTATGAAATAATGATGCACTGATGAAATGATATTCCAGACTTGTCATATAATGAATTTATGCTGCCCACAGTTGGTTTTGTTTGTATTTAGTTTGATGGGGTTTTTTTGTTCCTCCCTGAAATAAAGCAGGAAACACTTACTGTTTGTTGTATAATTCTTGGTTGTTGAGGTAGAGGGGGAGGGGGAGGAGGAGGAAGAGGAGGAGGAGAAGGAGGAGGAGGAATTTGGTAGATATGATGTGGCTTCATGGGCTTTTTATGAATTCTTGGTAAATTTGGTGGTACTGAAAGCTCTTCCAAAAGATTTTGTTCCTATAATACAAAGTATAGTTTTTTCTAAACTCATACATTTGCTTAAAGAAAACCAACCTGTAGCAAGGCAAAAGTTGAAGACATTTCTAGTATATAGTCTTTTCTTGCTAAAGACATTAGCAAAAAAAAAAGAACATTAAACTTTTCATTAATTGTATTCAACATATTGGAGTGAAATAGATATTATACTGCAAAACTCCACCTTCCAATGTTATTAAACTTTAATATTTAATAAGAGATTTTTCTTTTCAAAAAGAAAAACAATCATGATGCAACAATAGGTTTCCTTGCTTCTCCTCCCAAATTTACCTACTCAAAATTACTTTGCTTTTCCCAAGAATTTTTACTTTTCTTAAATTCCCACTACATCTTATCTAAACTGATAATATTATCCAGCAAAGAATTAAGATATATTAACATAGTAAGAAGTGAGCAGAAGAAAGTATACTTTATTCCATTTTTAAAGAAAATGACAAAAATTAGGGATATCATACTCTGAGCTGCTGTAAAAGATCTTTCTTTCTTCTCAGTGCACTTTGTAAGGCATAGCCATAATTGTCATAATTCCCTGCAAAAAATATGGGTGACATTAATATGTCGTTTAAAAAGATCCCAGATCTGATGGAGTCTAAGTAGCTAATAATAAATTATAAACACATTAAACAGATAATGAAAAGTAATAAAAACAATATACAGTTTATCAACATACTTAGAAAGAGGTAAGTTGTGCCATATGGAGATTTCAGTTTAATGGCACAGGACAGCTCTGCAAGTAGATATACAGAGACCTGCAATCCTAGATTAATGCTTCTGTTAACACTGATAATTTTAACTTTCATCCTCCATATGTGTAGCAATTAATTAAGTAAACTGATCAATAAAACTTTGTGATAAAATATTTTTAGGCAGATATTAAATCCAGATGGGATTAATTCTGCAGAGTTCTTTATAGGCTAGGTCCCACTGGCCGACGGATGCAAAACGTATGCAAAAAGGACACAGCGGACAAGCAAAATTTCAGGGGTGCTCCATCCGTTGTCATCCGCTCCAAAAAGTGGCAAAAATTTGCATAAACAGAATGGAAAAGAAAGGAAAAGAACGGACATGGGTAGTATGTAGCGGGGATGTTAAACGGATGTTTATAGGAAGCCTAGAGGATGTATATAGGATGCAAACCGTTCACTGTGCATCCTTTCTATTTCCGTGCTACTAACGCTGTGTAGACGTTCCGTGTACCTTTTGTTTCCTCTCTCTTTCCGTTTTCAGCTGCAACAGATGTGAGTTGAGGGGATGCCCAGAGGATGCAGAGAGGATACAGTGGATGTTTCACGGATGATAAACAGACATAGAACGTTTGTTGCTCGTATGTCGCGGATTTACATCATACATGGCGGAAAGTACATCCGTTCACAAAGTTTTGTGCAGCTCAAACTTCTTGTGCGGATGAAATCTCAGTGGACGGATGCTCAAGGGATAGAGCGTATGAAACACGTATGCAATGAGTACACAACAGATGCATAGTGTTTTCCAACGTTTTTTAATGTTTTACATCCTCTTTGCATTTGTTGGTGCAGTGGGACATGGGCTTATTGTAATCCATGACTTGACATCATACATAATTCCAGTACAAATATGGTTTAATTGCTTACTTGTAGAGAAAGGTGATTCAGAGTCATCTAAGTTTTCACGTTCATTTTCTAATTTCTGTAGAACAATATACACATACACAGAATTACAGAGTTGGAAGGAATCTAATAGTAGGATTCTTTTTAAAAAAAACACCCTGTAACCTCCGACATTAATTTTAAGACATTAAGTTTTTATAATAAAAAACATTGATTCTTAAGAAAAGGAATGTGGGGAACAATCAAACTTTAGACAAATCTTGAATTATGCAAAACTCGATTTGTTATTGTTCAGTATTAGAACAGACATCCCTCTTGGACTTGATAGAACCAATGTCCCCTGATATCCATTTTGTTTCTTGCTTTATATCTTAACCCTAGCCAAGCAACCAGTGTAAATTGTCCTTAGCTACACCAGTGTAAAAGCCGGGTTTCCTCCACTATTCCAACATATTTCTTGGGCAACTTTCAAATATCTGTGTACTTTTGTCATTTGGTGCCTCCAAAGCAGTTTATGGAACTCAAGGTAATACAAGTAGGATATGACTTGGCAATAGGACAGTAAAGTTTATGACAGTAAGACTTTCCGATAGGCAGATAGGACTTTAAGACAAATTGGGGAAAGGCCCAGATTATCAGGAATACTTGACTAAAACAACATCTGTATGCATACATAGCATTCTTGACACGTTCAGTATGACATAACTAACAGTAATGCAAAAATCTCAATTTTAATTGATATATTTTTTTCCCTGTCCTATTACTGGGTAGTTAATGCTTGGATATCATTGTAGACAAATCAGCTTACCTTTTCAAGGAGTTTTAGCTTCAGATGGGTCATATGATCGGCCACATTAGATTCCATAACTGGGGAAAAATTCCAAGGTAATATGTGGCTGGTAAGCTACATTATTTTGAACATGGGTTAACTTTCTCTCTCTCCAGCTTCGTTATGAATTTCCATGTATTTTTTTCTCAGTAAGAGCTGCAGGCTCTGGTCACAAGGAAAACAGAAACTTCTTAAACTGAACCATGTCTTTTGAAATGTACACTCAACATGGTTGCTAAGATATTGTTTCACTGGAACAATAACAATATTTTCTTTAGGGCTGCTGATTCTTCCAGTGCAAGTTCAATGTGCCCAACCCTGTGTGTTGCTCACACCCTCTTCTGAATAACTCTGTTAAGCCTACAGAACGAGTTAGCTTCACATCTGTTGGTCATAATTTAAACAATATGTATTTCCAAGGATTAGTACACTCACCTAGCTCATACAATATTTGATCATCAGAGAAAGACAGAAACAAAATGGGTGAGGCTATCCATTGTGATTCTATTAATTGAAGTTTCAACCAGGAGTTTCCCAAACTAGAGTTAAAAATAATTCCTGAAATTTCATACTACGACCAATATTTGACAATATAAAGTATCAATTTATGTTCATTAAAATCATGGTTTCAGAAATCAAAGAAAAATAAAATGAAGATTGCATAGTTATGTTGAAGATTAACCTTAAGTAGATTTGATCAATAACAACTAATAATATATAGCTGTATATCAAGACCACTGACTTAGGTCTCCTAATTTGTTTCAGTGTCTGGCCAATCACAGACAAAATATAAAGAAATCCCAAGCAACAAAATGTAGCAATTAATAATTAAAAGATTGCTGCTTCAAAAAAATACTATCTCATATGGCCTAAAGTAATTGTTTTAAGCCCAGGACAGCTAATTATAAATTATTGCAAAGATAGCGCAGAGTATGTGAAAAATATTTTCCTACATTAATTAGTAGTCAGTGTATTCACATCTGAGATTGTATGTATCAGCTACATTTGTGTGTATGTGTATGTGTGTGTGTGTGTGTGTGTGTGTGTGTATAGTTTAGAATCAGCATTGACTATTAGTGACTGCTTTGGACAACCACTGCAGTTTTCTTACTAAGGTGTTTTCAGATGTGATTTGCCATTGCTTTCTTCCTAAGGCTATGAGGGAATGACAAGCCCAAGGTCACTCAGCTGGTTTTGTGCCTAGGTGGTATGAAAGCTAACAGTCTATCAGTTTCTAGCTTAATTCCTTGGACAGGCAGGAATAAAAAATGACTTGAAAGTGCATTGGCCCCGCTAACTTATGTACAGTACATGGCCAAGGAAGATCTATACTACTATGTTCGCAATATTTCACCAGCAACATTTGAAAATGTATCTGGACTGAGTTCACAAATATTTAATAACACTTCTCAGTCAGAAATAATGCTATTCCATTCTTTTTCACATTTGTACACTTTTCTTAGGTAATGGATCTTTGTATACAAGTTATAATATAGTTTTTCAGATAATGGAGTTTCAACAACAGGACTTGAATTTCATTCAATGACCCTGGAAAATTTCTGGGATTAGTTATTAGGTTAGTTATCATAGTCCTCAGGCTTCAAAGGTGTCTTTTTCAAACACATTGTAATAACTGCCTTTTTCTAAAAGAGTCCTATTAAATACATGAAGATATGAAATTATGAGAAGATATATGGGTGAACTGAAAGTTAGTTTATTTACTTGTCAAAAGCTTACAACAGAAACAAGAATAAGCATAAGTTTAAATACAAAAAATAGGAAATAATATAATTGGGGACAATGGGACAGGGATGGTAGGCACGATTGTTCATCAATATAGGTAGTCCTCGATTTATAATAGTTCACTTAGTGCCCATTCAAAGTTACAACAGCACTGAAAAAGTGACTCACATGTACGATGGTTGCAGTGTCCCGGGGTCATGTGATCTGGTTTTGCAACCTTCTGACAAGCAAAATCAATGGGAAAGTCAGATTCACTTAATAACCAAGTTACTAATTTAAGAACTGCAGTGATTCACTTTACAAATGTGACAAGAAAAGTTGTAAAATGAGCAAACTCACTTAACAAATTTCTCACTTAACATAAATTTTGGGCTCAATTGTGGACGTAAGTTGAGGACTACCTGTACAATGAAACAGTCTTTAAAACATATTGGTGGACTGATTTGTAGAAATCATGGTTGCCAGTGAAACATTCTGAATTCTAGTCTTGCTCTAGGCACAAAACTCAGCCCAGGAAGAAGGGAACAGCAAACCAGTTCTGCACATCTTGCCAAGAAAACCACAAGGACTTGTCCAAAGGGTGGGCAGGAGTCAAAAATGACTTGAAGGTACTTTGCCTCCACTAGCTTAAGTACAGTACTGTATATACACGGTCAGGGAAGATAGATAGTACTGTAATTTCTTCTTAGTTCAGTGATGAAAGCCTACTTAAAATTCTATTTGATAGATAAAATCACAGTTTTATCACTTATTTTTTAAATAAAAAGGGTTATCAACAATTAACAATTAGGTCTATTGAAATAATACAAATAGTATAAACTATTTCAAGTAGTACAGAAGCAGAATGCAGCTTACATGCTGTAAACAAACAAGCTCACTCTTGACATGTAGTATATCCAATCTCATATTTGTAGGAAAAATCTATCAAACACTTCAACGCCAAAATAATAAATGTGCAATTAATACAGTTGGTTCCAGGTCTTTTCAGGGAAGAAATATATAAGCTATCAAGGAAACTGCAACTACCTTGAAGCTATTCCACTCAATATTTCTTATCATTTTTTTGCTGATTAGTGCTTGAGAAATGTCTGCTTTTCTTAAGATGAATTTTCTTAATTTAATATAGGAGGAAAAGAGCTTGACTGGTAAACATCAAAGAGTTAAAATCTACGTCGCTACCTTTTTCTCTTCCTATTGCTGGCGGCTCTTCTATACGGAGGAAATCCATGCTTTTGCTTTGCTGTACTGTATTAATGGAGCTTTGAGAATGAAGGCGGGGAGTGAAATTTAAAACTAAAACAGAGACTGCACAAAGTGTTCTCTTGAATCAAATTATGGCCATGAGTTTTCTTTGGGGGGGCCATCCATGTACGCAATAGAGAAAAATGAAGAGTTAGAACTCAATTCTTGGACAGGAAAATTATTAATATTATATAATACATTGGAGGAAGGTGAAATAGGTCCATTGTAAACTAAAAAGCCTTACCGCTGATAGCAAAAAAAAAAAAAAAAAA
>BHFT01043687.1:0-14139 GCA_004320025.1 Laticauda laticaudata | reverse complement strand
CAAAAAAAAAAAAAAAAAAGGGACCTCAATGCTACTTTTTCCAACTCTGGGTCTTATTTTTTGTGAAACCACCTTTTTAAAAAGCCATGCCGGTTTTAATAATGCATTTGTTAACACCACTACCTTTGCTTTGCTCCCCTTTCTCCTCCCTCTCATAATGGTGGTGTATGTAAAGTATATGTAATTTGTTAAACATGTATGCTCGAATCATAATGAGGTTGTGCATATACCCAACATATACACAAACTGTATTGTAGAAAGTTAGCACTCACCCCTCTCCTAGAAGAATGAAATATTTTAGGAAATATTAAAAAGGCAGAGTATTATATTTCCCTGATTGAGAAAGGAGAATTACATTTTTAAAGGCAAAGCAAATGCCTGCCCTCTCCCCTTCAGCTTCAGGGTGATGGGATGAAGACATGTCCCTCAGGACATGATAGGATTCACCCCCTAACCATCCAACTGCAGGGCTCACTGCATTGCAAAATCATCTGGGGATATTATATCAGGCCACAGTTCAACCAGACTTATCTCAAACAAACTCCTAGGATTTGCACGACCCCTGCAGCAGCCAATAGGATACCTACCCTTGCCACAGGAACAGGAAGCTCAAAGGCAAGGCTCAGGAGCAGGTATAAATATTTATCTCTCTCTCCTCCATGTGGTCAGCTACTCAGGACTTCAAACCCATCTGGTCCTGTTCACCATTAAACCATCCTTCCAAATAATCTCCATGTTTCCAGTGACTTTTTCTCCCCACTAGGAATTGAACCAGTGGTGCGTTTCAAATATTTTTACCACCGGTTTGGTGGGAGTGGCTCAGTGGGCGTGCTTTACGCATGTGTGTACTAAATGCGCACTTTTGTGCAGAGGCTTTCTGACTCACCTTCTTCAAGCCTGCACTCTTCCTGTCGCTGCGGCAATTGTTTGCCACGCAAAACAGTTGCGCTTCAAAAGCCGGACATAAAGGTTAGTATGGGAGCCCGGGTGGGCCCAACAGCAGAACCAGTTCGGCACTACCAGCTTGGCAGAACCAGGCCAAACCGGTAAATATCACCACTGAATGGAACCTAGATGGACGTTTCTTCCAACAGTATCTTATTTCTTCTTCACTAGTGTACTAGATTGGACTTCGATAAAGAAAAGTTATGGGACAGTGAAAATTACTGTTTTTGTTTTCTTCCACAAAAGTAATAAGCTGTCCAAAAATACTCTGCCATTTCATTTTCTTTGCCCACCCAATCACCCACAACGTAGGATGGCTTACAAAGGTGAAAAATAATATAAACATGAAACTACTGTAGCAATGGCTGTGCCAGGGACGGCAGAAAAAGGCTAGTATGAATTCGTACAGCATTTAGTACATAACTTTCTTTCAGAGGCCGTTCTGACTCCATCTTTTGTACACAATACTGAAGCTCCTAGACAGGCTGCAGTTTGAAATAGCAGCAGCAATAGCACTTAAGGCCCTGTCACACTGGCCGACGGATGCAAAACGTTAGTAAAAAGGACACAGCGGACGAGAAAAATGTTCCTAAAAATTGTTTACGGCACTCCGTTGGTGTATCGCTTCTACAAAATAAGGGGGCAAAACGATTGGCATAATCAGTAGCGGATTAATTCACAGGAAAGGAAACGGACGGGGAGGACGCAGGGGCGATGGAAAGCTGGTGCGGAGACCGGGAAGCCCTATGTGGCATGGAAGCAGGATGGAGAGATTGGGCCACATCCCATAGGCTTCCGGGGGCCGACAGCGAAAGCTGGACGCGGAAGCAAGATACAGTGGATGTGCAGAACGAGATGCCAGCGGATGAAGCGGAAACTGCACCGCGCGAAGCTGCCTAGCGGATTGTCTAGCAGATGCCGTCAGCGTTTCACACAAAAGAAACAAAAGAGCAAATTGATGAAGGATGCACATTGCGGAAGCGAGGATGCATTGCTTTCAAGCCCCGCGGATATTAAAGTGGAGGCAGCTTCCCAAGCAGGTCACCATTCAGAGGAAAGACCTGCTGTCCAGGACACATCGCAGTGCCTTTAGCCAGCCTGCCCTCCAGCCTAATTGCTTGCCAAGCCATCTGCAGCCTTTATGCCATGCCATCCTGCCCAGCCTGCCTTGCCAGCCTGCTGCCCAGCCTCCTGCTTCAGGCCGCCTGGCAAGCCTTGCTGCCTGCTGCACAGCCTGTGCCTGCCAGCCTTTGCCGGGCCAGTGCCTTCCATGCCAAGCCTGCCTGCCCCAGCCTTCCTGCCAGCCAGCAAACCCCACAACCTATGGGGAAGGAAGAAGAAAGCCTCAAAGCCATCTTTGCTTCAGGGCCCTGGCAAGAGGACAGGGCCAACCCTCCACCCCCTGGCCCTCAACTCTGCTTCTTGGCTGGGGCTTGGCTGTCAGCCCCGGGCTCGCTCTTCTTGCGGCTGCGGCTTCTTGCTGCTTCTGCTTCTGGAGGAGCTGATGATGCTGCTTTAATTGGCAGTGGCTGCTTCTGCTCGTTGCTTACTCGCTGCGTGATCGCTGCTTCTGGCCGGTGGTATGCTTCTGCTGCGTGCCTTACTCTGCTGGGACCTTGCTCCTGGGTGCTTGGGGCTCTCTGTGATTGCTTGCCTTCTGGCAGATGCGCATGATGCTTGCCTTCTGCTGGTGGTGGCTTTCTGCTTGTGCTTATCTTGCTGTAGTCTAGCTCCTCGTCCTGCTGGTCCTCGGCTGCGTTCCTGCTCGTGCTCCTGGTCTTGGCTTCGTCCTGCTGGTCCGCTCGTGCTCATGAGTCTGCTTGGTGCTCCTTGGTAGCTGTGGCGCTGCTGGTTGCTTCTCTGCTTGCTGCTGATCCCTTTCCTGTGCGTGCTGGTGCTGCTGCTGCTGCTGATGATCCTGCTGGTGCTGGTGCTGTGCTGCCGTGCTGCTGCTGCTGATTGATCCTGCTGCGCTGCTGCTGGTGGTGGTGTGGAGGAGCAGCCCCTACCCAAACTGAAAGACCCTCTGATGAGCGGCCCATCTGGTCCTGCCAAAGCGGAGGGAAGAGCGACATAATGCGAGGAGCCAGGGAGGGATGGAGGGCAGAATCTCCACTGAGGAGGAACACGATCGCGATGAGCGTGTTGGAGTGGCTTGAGGAGGATATGACTATCTATGGCGGAAGGGACACAGGGCTCTACAGGACCCACCAAATAGGAACCGCAGGCTGCTTGGAGAGAAGAAGGGCGGAGATGTTCTGGGCTACCACTTTCGGAGGTGGCTTCCTCACTTGATGGATAGCACTTTCGCACACCCTGGTCACGAAGCTGCCTCAAGAAATCTGGGCCAGGCGCCACGGTCCAAGCTGACAAGAGACCTACGTTCATGCAGGTGCAGCTTTCCTGGAGGTGGGGAGTCCTCCACCTGACGAAGGAGCACGCCCACCTCTCACAAACCCTCCTCTCCGGCAGGCCTGCTTGAGAAGTCAGTCCTCTTCCGGCCGTCGAGATCAGCTTCCTGTCTCCAGGCAGGGTTTTCTGTTGAGTGTCCCCACGGTGGAGAACCCGCGGAACAAGTTGTTTTAACCGTGGCGGAGCGGTGGTGGAGACTCCCTGGCGCAGGTGGGAGAAAGGAGATGGCACTTCCACCACAGTCCTACCCGCAATCCACCCCAGCTCCACCTCCAACAGGAAAGCGAGAGCCACCAGGAGGGGCAGAGCCCACCCACTGTCCTGCTGGGAGATTCAAGGGACACCATTCTGGAGCAGCATGAATCTCCTCTCTCAGCTGGTCCAAAACATCGACTTCCTCATCCTCCCAACGCAATGCCCTGTCCTTCACCCTATGGTCAAACCAAGCAACCCTCACGGACATGGTGGAACCCCAGTACCAGGTAGGTGAAGGGGACCGGATCACCAAGCTTGCTTCAGCAAACCCGCCAGCATCCAGAGGGAACCTGCTCCCACCCCAGTCCAGGTTCTGCTCCTCCAACCCAGGTGATGTCACTCCCATTCCAAGGCTGTCCACAGGCCTCACCTTACCAGCGGCTACGGCTACCAGGAGGCCCCAGCCAGCACAGGCAGCAGCCCCTTCCCATCCAAGGCATGCTCACACGGATGACACCGTTGCCACCGATTTCACTTGGTGCCAACCCACGCCACTGATTGCCAATGCCATACCCACCCACAATGGCCACCCACGCCAGTCCTCACACCAGCTGCAGACCAGACAGCCCAGCTACCTGCTTCCTGTGCCTTCCACCCCACACCAAGCCACGGGCCTTCAGTACATTCTGTCGTCGTATTAGACGACAACCTACATGGCAGTGGAGGATAGAAGCTCTCAAAACTTCAGGGCTGAGCCAGCTTGTCCTGAGTGCTTTCTTCAACACGACCGTCACCGTTCCTCCTCGGGGCCCAGGCACCACAGTTGGGGCTTCAGACCAGGCAACTCAGCAGCAGCCACCTTCCCACAGCACGTGGACCGCTTCACCCCCTGAGGATCTGGGGTCAGCCACCCTCCGATGACCAAGACAGAGTTTTCAGAGACTGGGTGGGCTTACTCCTGTAGAACTTTATTTGGACCACTTGACTTGGCGTGCATTTCTTCTTTACAGCTTTATTAAAGATTATCTTTTGTTCACACACTTGACCTCATATATATATATAAGTCTTGGTGGAAAACTTTTAGAAATGGTTTAAGCTGGCTGCTTGTGGGCATGGGTAAGGATAACATTGGGGGTCGGGCAGACGACCTGTTGGGAGTGGGAGCTTAGGTGATATCTTTGGGATTGGTAAGATAGTCTGTGGGATAGGTATGAACTAAGCTTGGGTATGGGTTGAGATTGCTTGTGGTGGATAGATTAAACCTCCAGTGCTAAGCTATTGTGGGACTGGTATGGCTCCACGCCTCCAGGTTGCACACAACTATGGCTTTATTATCAATAACAATATAAATTCAATCATTCCACACCATGTCACACATAAACACAACTCTTTATTAAATGGCCTGTTTCATTGTGGCCCCACCCAACATTACAGGCCCAATCTCATCAGTGTGATGAGACAGGCTCAAGGAAAGCATCCTCATTAATCATCCTTATCATCCTGTCTTCGCCACTCACTGCTTCCAGCTTGGGAGTTTAGCCCCAGGTGTTTCAGAGCGTTGCCGCTGCTCTTCTTCCCTTCACGTTGAAAAAACTCTGTTTTGGGGCCTTTTGCACATTCACCAGTATTCGTATCAGGTTTCGCCTTTGCCTCCATTCTCCCAGGCTCTATGTCCCCATTGGCCTTGTTGAGGTTTCCACGAGCCTGTTCTGGCAAAGGACTGGTAGCGGGGTTGAGGCATGAAGATTGTTGGCAGGGATGCAGCAAGCTTCACGAATCCTTCCTCACGGTCTCTGAGCGCATGCTGGCATTGGTGGGTCGAGGAAATGAGACAGTACCTGAACCTGTTGGGCCATGGATGCCAAAAGGCATTCTCCACAACTACGCCTTGCCCCTGGACAGCCTGTAGTGAACAGATCCCTCTTCATCGGGAGGCACTGGGAGGGGTAGGGCTTCATGAGGTAAGGTTCTGAGGGAGGAAGGTAGCGTCATCCCGCACGATTGAAGTAGGCACATCTTTGCGTTGTCGTTGGGCAGGGGTTCTGATCTGGAAGCCAGTTGATGACGGTGCGTTCCCAGACCCCTCCTTGAAGATGACTGGCGTTGTATACGCTGTGGCATTCTGAAGATGAAAAGCCGTTGCCTGAAGAGCATCGATGTTAACATGAACTTGTAGCTCAGCCATCAACCTAGGCGAACGAGGCACTCATGCTTGAGAAGCCCTTGTAGTTTGAAATAAAGTTGGACCCGACTTGGCTCGGTGGCTTTGCAGGCCACCGTGCTTGTCCATCTAATGGCCCAATCGGTGTGGGGGGGAAGATTCCACCTCTGATACCACTGCTCTGCGCAACTTTCGATCATCCTTCTGACACAAATCGCTGATGGTGTTGGTATGTGGCACCCCTCCAAGGGGGGGCCGTGTAAAAAAACTTTTGCATGGCTCCTTAGGGGTCCCTGAGGCCATTGTGGCGCGAGTCAGTGCCACTTTGAGCCCAGAGTCCAGGCTTGGGTTGGAAGTGGTGCTTTGCTTGTTCAACGAGGGCGTCTCAAGCCGCTTTGCACAACTTCATTCAACATGGCTGAGGCATCGCGTCGATAAGTGATGGGAATGCACAAGTGGTCTTTTGTTCCAGGAGCTCCACCATCAGCTTGTTGTACAGTCCGTACTCTGCTCTCTCCAATCATCTTTTGGCGACCCAGACAACTTCTTGGCCGCCTTTCCTTTTCTTCCTGTAGAAACAGTTTAAAGAGCCTGTAGATGCACTTCCACTGTTGCAGAAGGATGGTAAGGCTACCAAAAGGACTGTGTTATGATCATGGTGGACCATGACTGGATGCTAGTTGAGAACGAAGGAAGAGCCAGATGAAGGCTGCAGAAGTCTGCACAGCAGGGCTGCTGCGTCTGGAAAAGTTGAAGACCTCCAGGTGAGTTGCTCCCCTTTTTATAAGGCGCAATATAGTTTTTCCCCTATGTGTACCTTGTGCACTCCTCTAGGCATCCTCCTAGACATACTTAATTATCCGAGACATAGGTCCCCTCGTAATGATTTTTTCCGTTTTAAGATGCTTTCTTTCCGTTGCTGCATTCGCTTTCATCCTTTCTCCGTCCTGCTACTACACGCTTCGCGCGTACTTTTTTGTTCCGCTGTCCGTTCTGCTTCTTCCCTATGTCCGTCTTTACCGCTGAGACGATTCGGTTGGGCGGCATGCCGCAGCGATTGCTAGCGAGTAGCCAGACCGCGTACACAGATGCCGACGATTGCAGAAGCAGAACGGATGTTCCCCGTATGCCTAGCGGATGCAGAACGGACGCGTTGGATACATTTTCCGCTCAAAAGTTTTGACAGCTCAAAACCTTTTGAGCGGATGAAATGTCAATAGACGGATGCTGGACGGATAAGAGAGGAAGCAAAACGGAGGCAGTGAGTACAGAACGGAAACATCCAGCCCTAGCAGCTTACAGAGTCAGCATATTCCCCCAACAATCTGGGTCCTTATTTTACCCAACCTGGAGCCTGGTGGGATTTGAACTGCCAAATTGTAGACAGCTGGCTGCAGAAGAAGCTTGCATTACTGCACTCTTAACCATTGAGCCACAGAGGTTCCTTACGCTGACAATCGAAACCAAAAGAAAGCTTTGTTTCCCCGAGGACACCCCCCCCCCAAAGAGGTTCGGAGTTCTTAGGGTGTCACACCCCTCCCTTTTCCGGCGATTGCACATTCCGGAAGCTCCGCCGCGAGCCGAGTTTGGAGCGTCGGGCCCTGCTCCTGACTCCCGATTGGTTCGCGGCGCTCCAATACTTGGCGCCGAGGCTTGTTTGGCTTGGGCTTTGCCAAGGGCACCTGGGTGGGAGGGGCTATGGATGACGCTGAGGAAGCCCATTGGTTGAAAGTTGGAGGCCTCCATGGGCTGCGCGACCGTTGCTGGCCGAGAGTGAAACCGTCCGTTGGGCATGGAAGGGGAGGATGAAGCAGGAGCTCGTGAGGCTGCGGGCAGCCCCCGCGCTCCTCCAGAGGTGCGTTGCTTTGGGCGGGGGCGGGAAGCGGTCGCAGAGGCAGCTCGCTTATTTTCCGAGCTGCCTGGGGGAGGAGGCGAATGCTCCACCCGGGGGTTCTGTTGCGTGCCGGGTGAGGAAGGGTCCTTCTCGCCGCCTCAGGTGTGAGATGCGCGTGTCTGCACGGCGCATGGCTCTCCCTACCCCCCCCCCCCCCAGCCTNCCCCCCCCCCGCCAGCCTTTAAGGGGGTTGCCCACAGCCCCGCCTCAGTGCAGTAGCAATTCCCGCCTTCTTCGGAGGCCCTGTTTCTTCAGCTGGTCTTTCGCCGAGGGCCGTCTTATTTGGTATCCCCACTTAAGCTCTTCACCGCTTAAACGGGCGCACGACATCAGTCCGTCCTGCAGCGACAGCAGAATAAATAGATTCTGTGTGTTCTGCTGTTTTTGTTTTTTCTGCCTTCTTTCGTTTTCATGTATTCATAACCATGCTTATACCTATTATCTAATACTTGCTTGACAAATGAATAAAAATTGTAAGCTGCTCCGAGTCACGGGCCTCATAAATAGCGTTACAAGCAGTTACTTTTATAAGAGGTATTAGAGGGGAGGAAAACCTGAAATTGGATTAATATGCTTTTAATAAACTTGCAATGCTGGCCATAGTGTGTCGGCCCAACTGCTTACATTACAGACATATATTTAAATTCACTGTCAGTTCTTTTAAAACAGTAAATATCAAAAAGCAAGACTTCCTTAAGTTAAAGGAATTTGCTTTAGAAATTAATGAGGATCTGATTTAGCTGAGATAATCCAGAAAACCAGCGAAATGAAGATAAGCGTTTTAAAATTAATATCTTTAAAAGAAAAAAATATTGAATAAAGATGCTGCAAGATTTCAGAATACTTTGAATTCATAGCAGAATGTTTTAGTAACAGATGGGATAAATTGATGCTAATCATCTAATAGCATAAATATTAAAACTCTTAATGTATGCAAATGAAATACAAATCAAACTCTTGTAATCTTGGAAGGGGAAAAGGTAACTTACACTTTAATAATCCTTTATGCTGTTATCAGAAGAGTGAAGGTATATCTGGATAACTTGGTGATTTGAAATAGAACATTGGACATTCCTGATCCAATTTGTTTAAATCAGCAGGAAAAATGACCAACCCCAAACAGTAAAGCATATTGCTGATGAAGGAAACTTTTTCTTTTAAAAGGACTGTAAATTCAGTTCTGATACTTAAAATAGTCTTGAATTTGGAGTTACTTAATTCTAAGTATATGTTTACTGCAGCTGCTGGAACTCAGGGCTTTAATAAAAAGCAAATTTAGTTTCCAATCTTGAAATCTGGTTATCATGTTTCTGATGGATATATGAATGTTCTTGTGTATAAATACATGTAATGTTCTTTACTTCTTAGGTTAAAGAACAAGATTATGACATAAGTGAATTTTTTAAGTGTGAAGAAGAGAACAAAAACCTACATGCTAAACTGATGGAGGAACAAAAGCAGATATTAGAAGACTTGCAACAAAAAGTGGAAGCGACACTTCAAGGAGAGCTGCAGCAAGCTGAGGTAAAATATTCAATAGAATGATAAAGTCCTTGCCTATTACAGATCTTAAATCCCCATTGATTGCAACCAAGAGAGTTTTTAATTTGTGCCATTTATATTGTCAGCATGATGTTATACAAATTATGAAACCAAGCTGTGAGGAAATAGCATGCTGCCCTCAAAACCCCGTATAAACCTAATATATCTTCTGTTTTTAGTAACAATTTGATTCCAAGAAGCATAGCATTGGAACTCTAATACTGTGAGAAATTAATGATAATTATAATAAAGCACATCCATTCATATGCTGTCTTCTTTAATTTGTAGGTCCCAGATAATCTTAAACTGGAAGCCATAAGACTAAGTTCAAATAACATATGCACAACTCAGATGGAGCTAATGCAAATGAATCTGACAAAGGAGAAGGAAATTGCCCTAAAGGAGCTCCGTCAAATGCTCAATGATAAGCATGCTCAAGAAATTGCAGTTCTGCAAAGTCAATACCATTTAGAATTGGAGCATGTAAACAAACAGAATCAGAAAGAAATGGAAGAAATGGTTTTGAAGCATCAGCTTGACATGGGTATACAACTTATAGATTCTGACTCAAGAATATAATTAATCAAACACCAGATTTTTTTTGATGAGTTGATTTTTTACTGGAAGCAATAAATAGGAAGCAAAATGAATCTCAAATACTGTAATAATAGATAATACAGAATATTCAGTGAAATTAAATAAAATGAAATAAAAAATGAGTTGCCAGTAAAATTTTAAAAAATGAAATGAATTAAAAACATTTTGAGCTTCTATTTTACAAGCTGAAGGAGGGAATATTAACAAGATGTGCAAACATTTATTCTAACTTTGAAAATTAATGAATTTGCTTTCACTACCAAATTTTAAAAAAATATTAATTTGAACCTATGTGTCAGTCCCATTCTGTTCCACTTCATTTTGTAGATAAAATGAAGGAGAAAAGTCTGGAAATGGAAGAGAAGCATCTTCACATTTTGGAGGTATTGTATATCATTTGTTAGTTTTATTAAATAACATTTTATATTTTTTAAATCAGAAGATCTATTTTAATATTATTCAGAATCTGATATAAATATGCTAATTAAAACTACACGCACACACATAATTTTGAGGTGTCAATAAGGTCTGTGTTCTCATTTCTAATGTAGGTTAAACTTCACACTACAGAAGATACCTTGAGCTTACAGTCCATCTTGCGTGGAATCACACTACAGCAACTCAATTGCTCTTGCCTGTTGCCTCCTATCTTCATTGTATTTACTGTTTTTCAATAGCTGATAGGTTGGCGATCAGTAGCTGGGAATCACTACTCCCTGCATAACTCTGGGCTCTTCTGCCTTGGAGTGCAGAAAAATAATAATTGTATTAAAGGCATGGACAAAAGGATATATGTATGTAAGAAGGACGGAGCAACAGTGCTAAGAAGAGTGACAAATGTTGCTTTTTCAGTTCTTCTACAATGCCGCTTATGTGACATGAGACAAATATAGGAATGAAAGTGCCAAAACCAGTCTTCCTAAGGTCACCTAGTTAAGGATATATTCAGAGTTCTGTGTTTTCCATTAGGGGACAGATTTCAGAGGTACTAAAAGAATCCTGAGATGATTAGTAAGATAAATCTGTTCTTGAAAAAAAAAAGGTAGGTTGTGTTTCATGTTTTGATAGAGCAATAGAACCCTATTCTGTTTTTGTGAAATCTTACAATGTAGCTGGGATAGAATAAAGAGTTACTAAAGTTACAAAGAGTCCAATTTAGAAAAAATGTTAAGTTAATGGAACTTTAATTATTAAATTTTATTTCCTTACAGAATCTTAAAAAGGAATGGGCCTTGAATGTAGATGTCAGTTTAAAAAATGTATCTGAAGAGTTATCTGTAAAACATCAGACTGAACTGAATAAGCTGAAGCAAAATTTAACAGCAGAAACGGAAGAATTAAATAAAAAAATGGAGACATTTTCTCTTGAAAAAAGACAGGCAGAAAGTAAGCACTTCATTTTGGGAATAATTTTCTCTCCAATATCTGTGCTCAGCAAAATAAAGGATTTTATTGTAGCATTAAAACAAGTAGATGTTTGTTATTGCTTTCAATACAAAGTAGACTTCATTTATTTTGAAGTATGTTTTTCAAAAGTGAAGGGACTGGCATACAAAGTTTTAAGTAACTAGGAACTAAAACTGTCAGAATCAATACTGGATGTTCTATGTAAGCAGTCCTCGAGTTATGACCACAAAGGAGCCCAAAATTTATGTTGCTAAGTAAATCACTGCAGTCGTTAAGTTAGGGACACAATTGTGAATGGCTTCCCCATTGACTTTACTTGTCAGAAGGTCACAAAAGGAGATAACACACTGCAACCATCATGAATATGAGTCAGTTATGAAGCATTTAAATTTTGATCACGTGACTATGGGGATTCTGGGATGGTGTGAAAAATGGTCACAAGTCACTTTTCTCAACTATTATAAGTCGAGGACTATCTGTGGTAGATAATGTTACTTTCTTCTTTCTCTCAGATAATCAAGATTAATTTAGTCTTCTGCAGTGGTAGTAAAAATGATAATGTGAGGATTACTCCAATCCATACACTATCATTATCACTATTTGTCAGTAGTTCTGTGTGTAGAATCTCCTCTTCTAGTTTTATCCATGTTTTCTCCCCAGTGTCTTGGATACTATTTAGTAATGTATCTAGATTTAGTATTATCTTTCCTCCTATGAAGAACCAGCAGTTTGCAGTGGGTTTTCTGGAGGATGATAATCTCCAGGAGCTTGCCTTATAGTAAAGAATATGTAAGACCTCATAAGCTTCTATGTCCAATTGAAAACAAGATATTTAATATTTCCTGATTGTATTAAGTGTCCCACGCTAATCGGAATAACGATGATTGAATATTTAGTGAAGAATATTGAAGAGAGGATTAACTCTTTATCCTTGGCACTGGGTCATCTCACTTTTGCTCTGCCAATTTTGTTCCAAACGAATGTGGTGGTGTTATGTTCTTTTAAGCTTTGTGTCTTGCAACATAGTCAAACCAAGATAGGGAAACAAAACATGTTTTCATTTCATACAAATTCCTTGCTAGGGTCATTTTATTTTTGTATTTTATGTGGCTTGTTTCACTGTTTTTCATTACATTTGAATGTCAGCATATCCCTTTCATCTCCATATATATCCATTCTAGAAAAGCTATCCAAGTTTAGATTATTTTGTACCTAAATTGCTAACCACTCTCCTTTACAACTATCCCCTTTTCCTTTTGTTGTTTTTTCTACATGTGGTTCATCTGTATGTTATATAGTACTCTATGGAGAAGAAGCTTGAAATCGCAATTTCCCATTTCTTTCTATTATATCTATTACACACACACACACACACTACAGCCAAACATATAATTCTTGCTGTTATAGCCATTTCTGTTTTTGGATTGCTCCAAAAATTTCAATGATTTGTTTTTTAAATGTTAAATAAAATTATACAAACTAAGCAGACCTTCAAATTCACTCCTTTTTTCCTACATCTCTTTAGAATTCTCTAGTTCTCTACTTCTGATACTAGAAAAGGTAATAAATGAGCCACCTCAAAAGAGGCACTGTATTTCATGGGCAAAAGGTGTTTGTTTTGATTTTGATAATACAAGAATATTCATAACAAAACTCAACATTATTTTGTAGTGGAACATAGAAATTTAGAAAATAAGTACCATCTAGCCATGAAAACACTGCAGAGCCAGCATGAAGAAGAAATACAAGATATAAAAGAGCAAAACAAGAAACAAGTAGAAGAGTTGCAGCAGGAGGTAAATACGCATTACAGACACAGTATTTGATAAAGACAATTTCTCTTGGGAATCAATATTGTAATATGTTGTGCAGAATTGTACCTTACTGCTACACAAAACCACAAAGTGAAAGAAGCATTCTGTCCTTTCCATTATAAAAATCTGTTGGTCTGATAACACTTAGAAATTCACTTCTCTATTGCAACTTTTGGCATTGTCCTACTTCACACTTTGAGTATCCATATTACTGTCCATAACATCAAGGAGTTTAAAGTATTTCACATTCTCTAGAGGTCTGGAAGAAAATATTTTAGCACTAGTTGTTCTGACCCAGCCTTAGCAGAAGAAAGAAATACTCCTTGTCACGAAAAGCCCCTGTTCATTTACCTCTTGTGAATGAATTGCATTCACCCATTGAAAAGTCCAGGCAATAGTCCTTCAAAGAGTTAATAATTGCAGTAACATATCAGTTCCTTGCAGTAATTGCAAGGCCTTGAACTGCCAGCTGAAAAGCTGCAAATTAAGTTCTGACAAGCGGTCTCTTGTGGTATGAAACAAAATGAGCAAAATCTTCCTTCAAAAAAATGAACTGTTGTGTCCTACAACAACCACTCCCCTTTCCTTCTATTTATTCCCCAGCCAGGGAGGGACTATTCAGCATCCATGCTGTGCTTCCTGAGTTGACTCCTTGACCTCCATTGTTCCCCTCTCCTAACAGTTCTGCAGATATATGCATGTGGAACAGGCCCCCAGCTGTTTTTCCTCCTCACTCATATCAGCCTCCAATGGCAGCAGCTGCTTCTCTGGCAGCTGGAAATGTTGGCAGACACAGAGCATCTATCAGAGCCTTCCCCAGACCAGAATTGGCCCAAATTCCCCCTAACCACCTCATTGTCCAATTCTGCCGCCAGCTGTGCTGGCCGCTAGCAGGACACAACACTAGTGTTCCTAATCTCTATGTACATGTAAAGCTCCTAGTTCAATTAGTGTCTCAGCAACAGCATGAAATATTTTTCCATTGTCTTCTAAATCTGACTTAAATTTCCTAATCTGGCATATTCTAGTATATCCTGATGGCCTCCCCTGCAAGTAATCACCAGGCCTGGCCTTATTTCATTTTTTGAGATTAGCCAGAGTAAAGCCCCTGTCACATTGCCCAACGGATGCAAAACGTTTGTAAAAAGGACACAGCAGACGAGAAAAATGTT
>BHFT01043686.1:0-32496 GCA_004320025.1 Laticauda laticaudata | reverse complement strand
CGTGCCACCTTCAGAGTTACTGGCGTCAGTCTGTGACAGAAGTTGGTGCTCGGCTTGGCTCACCCTAGGGGTCTTCAGGAACGCTCCACAACTTCGTCAAACATGGTTGGTTGGCATCCTCATGACAGTGCTGTAGAATGCATGAGGTGTCTTCATCTCCTCAGGCTCCATCCATCAGCGTTGTTCATATGAGTCCACAACTTCACTCTTCTCCTATCCTTCTTTGGAACCCAGACAGCTCTTGGACGTCTCCTCTTCTCCTGAGTGTATAAAAGTGAAAACTGTCTGAAGAGGGCTTGTTGTCTGTGCTGCTTGATTCGATGGCGGCTACCATAAAGGAGTGTGCGGTGATCCATTTGGTACTGAGATCAATGCGATGATGTTGAAGAGCAAGAGCGAAGGCTGAAGAAGTCCTGTCACAAACACGTCTGTGGACTGAAAGTAAGATCCAGATAATGCTTCCATCCCCCTCTTTAATGAAATATCGTTTTCCGCTGGTGTTCCTTCTGCATCCTTCCAACATCCTGCAGTTATCCTAAAGTACCGGAATACATCCCATTATTACTAAACATTTTTTTCCGTTTTTAATGCTTATATTGTCTCAGGTGAACATTCCGCTTTCATCCCTTCTATGTCCGTGCTACTAACGCTGTTTTGAACGTTCCGCATCCGAGTTTCGCTTCTTGCCCCTGTTGTTCCATTTTCCGCTTGGTGCGGGATGCGAGGTTCGTGGATCGCGCCAGCGGATGCCGAGTGGATACAGCGAACGTTTAAAACGGATGATGACGGACGTAGAATGTTTGTTCCCGTATGGTCGTGGATGTAGACACGGACGCCCGCGGGAAAGTGTCATCATGAGCTCAACCAAAGATTTTTTGTTTTGTGCAGCTCAAAACTTTTTGAGCGGATGAAATCTCAGTAGATGGATGCTGGACGGATAGAACGTATGAATCACTCACGCAGTGAGTACAGAACGGATGCATCGCATTAACCAATGAATGGCAAGTGTTTCTCTCCGTTTTACATCCTCTTTGCATCCGTTGGTGCAGTGTGACATGGGCTTTATTTTCTATGAGGTATTTTTTATTTATTTATTTTTAAAAAGTAAATGAAATATTTTAAAAAGTACAATTGAAAACAAACTTATATATAAATGTTAACCCTGGATGTAGGTTAGATGATTTTGCAAAGTTACAAGGGATGGTTGATGCTCCTGTTCCTTCCTTTCTGCCATTATTTAGCAATTAATTTAATGACTTCCAAATGTAATGGGTTTATGTTTGCACATGTGCTAAATTTAGAGATAGAAGCCTGGCCATTATTTCTGCTCTGAAAATTCAATAAGACCAAGACAAATACACAGTTGGGACTGATGAATAAATATGAAGACTAGAAAAGTTTGAAAAGGACATCATTGTTTGATTAGTAAAACTGCTTATGATCATCATCACAATAAAACACCATGTTTCAGGGTTTATGAAACTAAAACTGTATAAGTATTTTTAAGTTTTAAAATAGGAAAGTAAGAATATATTAGCAGTATTTTTCAATTGCCAAGATCTTGAAAATATCACATTCCATGCGAACATATCTAAAAAGACAACTAAACTACTTATAGTAGGGTAACACTGAAAGCCAAACATTTCAATCAAAGGAGGGCATTTCCAGGTATACATTTGTCAGTCATGCAACATTGCTTTTAAACAAGCAAATTTCTAAAAGCTCTGGTTTTCCATGCCCTTCTAAAAACAATTTATTTTTTCATACTTTGCTTCAAAATGGATGGAGCTCATAATCTAGCTATTTCATCCTCTAATTGTGAACATCTACTTTCCATGTCAATATTTACTACCATGCTGAAAATTGCTACAATTTTGCATTCTTATGAGCTTGCTAAAATTTAATTTCTAAGTATAGGTATTAGAATATAGATATGATGCTGTAGTGAACTTTTGGGGCTTTCCGGAGTATTTTAAAATTACTTTAAATTTCAAATTTATTTTATAAACCCCAATAATATTATGTTGTGATGAATGTTTAGAAAACCATAAGGCAAAAGAGCAGATATATATCAACAAATATGTATATAATCTGTAAGGTGTGGGTTGCTTGAAATTTATTCCTATCAGCTTTGTCTTAGAAAGTTTAGAAATCTTTATTAATTAAAAGATCACTGAAAGATCTGGGTAATATAACTTGCTGGATCAGCTATTAACAGTGCAAATTATTATTGATTATATTATTAATGTTTTAGAGATGCACAAATATATAGATGATAGCATGCTGACAATATATAAGATCTGCAGGAAATGAGGATAGTGTGGAATAATTGCAGTCTGGTTTTAACATGTGTTTTGCATGACTGGCTAAAAGAAACATAGCAAAATGGCAGATTTAAGTATTAAATTAGTTATATTAAATTTCATTTTAAGGACATGAAAATGTAATTAAACAGAAAAGAGAGTAAAGGTGACAGTGAATTCAGATTGGGCATATCATACCTAGTCAACCCAAAATGGCAGCCATTTTGTGGTCTTGGAGATCTTTGCAACCCAGATGTAGTAGTCTTGACGCAGCCCTATGGCCCAATCTATAGGTCACTTTTGTTTTAGATTGTGTCAAATCACTTTCTCCTCATTAAATGGGCTCCCCTTCCCCCTCTTGTAAGGCTGCAATTTTCTACATCCTTAATTAAAGAAAACTCTTTTTAGAACAGTGAAACTTACTTCTGCATAAATTTCTCAGGGTAAGGCTGACTTGTCTTATCGTACTTTTAAAATAGTTTCTCATGACTTTGCTTTGTTCTAGCTTTACCTCCCTAGTTATTGCCAATTAAAGTAAATGATCCAAGTAGTGAGATTATTGTACAGAAAAGTTGCTTTGCAAGCTAGTAAGTAGTTTGCAACACAGTGTTGCTCTTTTGCTCAGCTAATTATCCTGTAAAGGAGCTGAGTTACAATGAGGGAAATGCTCTGTTGTGCTCCAGCAAGCTGAGCTCTTTAAGTGACTTGTCTTATTATGAAGCCTGGTAGCAACTGAATTTGCTAAATCATATATATTTAAAGTTCAGTGAGAAGATCTCAGTCTTGTAAAACAAAATTTAAATGGAAAGAACTTAGTATTTTCAAACTAACAGATCTCTTAAATGTCAGTGCTTTCAATAAGTTTTCAAGTTAATTAAGGTCAATCTGCAAACCCTGAAGTTGTTTAGGTAGTTCTGAAGTAAGACTAATGGCAGTATTGGCTATAGAAGTAAAACATGTACAGGGAGAACAAAATAAAGGAAAACTAAATCAGTCCTGAGAGTTTTGGAAGTAAGTCACTTCATTGATTAACTGCTCTAACTTCCAGGAAATATCTCCTTAGTTATAGATTGGTTTTCTCCTTGATTAGTTTCCACCTATTTGAGATTTCCAGACACTTTTAAAGGACAGACAGATGTGCAGGACAATAGTTAAGATGGTTTGGGCAATAGGTTTTATTTCTCATTATAAATTCCACTTATAAATCCAATGGCAGCTAAGGATCAAGGAGCATTATCAAAAACTAAGGCTTCTCCTTCTGACGGAGTACAACCCAAAATAAAACAAACTTGGAAACCAAAGTCTTTCAGGAAATATTATTCTTATCATTCAGTTATTGTAACAAAGTCTTGCAAATCTGAGTGAGCTCCCATCTTCCCTTTCTGTATCTTTATCAGAACTGGATAACCTGTGACCTGTAATACATTCTCAGTTAGTTCTGATCTAGCCTCAGATTCAAATTTATGTGATCTTTTTCTTGGTTATTTTATCTTTCTCAAGGTTATTCCTTCTGCCCATTACAGATTGGAATTAATTTCAGCCTCTTCTCTCTCAGGGAGTACTGTTTGGTCAGAATTACTGTGAGTCCTTGACTTATGACTGGTTATTTAACCATTCAAAATTATGACAGTTCTGAACAAAGGCATTTAAGATGCAAAAGTTCCAACTATTGCAGTGGCCTCACAGTTATAGGATCAAAATTTGGATGCTTTGCAGCATGCTTGGCCTTATGACTACAGGAATGCTGCAACTCCTCCCTGTCACTTGGTTCAGGAAGCTTTGTCCAACTAAGCTCACCAGCATGCAACCCCCTTCCTGCTTTGCCACCCTCAAGAGGCCTAGATTTTCTGCCTGCTCTGCCATGTCTAGAAGGTCTTGGCCAGCTAGATCCACTTGTGCATGGGCTTCCTCTCTGTCCTGCAACTTCCCAATGGCCTGAATCTTCTCACTGCCCCATGACTTATCAGATCCATTTATCATTCTCTTTTGCTACAATTGCTGATAGGTTTGCTCAGCTGATGTGTGGTACAGTTAGAAAGGGAATATTCCTAAGACTGGGCTTCACACATGTCCAAGGCTTCTTTAGCCCCCTTGAGGCTTAATGCCACAATGGGGGAGAGCCCAGTCATAGTCACTGCAGCAATTCACAACCAATATTCCAAGTTCAGTTGTAAATCGGGAATTAAATTCAAGTAAATCAACTGCTTCTTTAGAAAGGGGAAAGCAGTATAGCAAAATGCTTCATAATACCAATGACATCCATTCTTAAGCTTCCAATGAACTTCACAGATCAATGAGCTTGCTATCATGTGATAGTGCTGTAGCACCAACTCTTGAATCATCTTGACAAGAAAGGCTAGAATTTCTGCAAAATCTGGACTCCAAGGATCAATCCTGCTTGGCTACCAGAATGGCTGATGGTATCAAAAGCTTCTATAGATCCAGAAGAACTTGCATGACTGTGTTCCTTTGTTGCATACATTATCAGCCAGGAAACCATAGCAGAAGTCCACAGGGGTTGGCTTCAAATTTTTAGCAAGGGGCTCTGTGCCCTAATGACTGGCTGGGTGGGCGTGATTGGATGGACATGGCTAAGTGGTCATGTGATGTAGGTGTGGCCATCTTGATGTAACTTCTTTGCCCTAATTATCTAAAAAAAGATAATATACAAAAAAGTTGTTTATTATTTCATGCATTTAATACTTAAATAAAAGACTGGATGAAACCAGGTTTAATAGCAGTGACTGTAAAAGGGATCTTGGAGTCTTAGTGGAGTTTCTGCCAAGTTACTTGATTCTTACTATTTGGGAATTAATCCCTTGGAGGCTAGTGGCTATGTTATCTGATTTTCTCAGTGGCTCTCCCTCTGCTTTATCTAACTTGACACTTTTATGAGGTGTGAAATGCGATTGAATGCCTAGAAAGGAAAAAAACCTAGAAAAGGTGTTGGTTTATTATTCTAGTCTTTCTGAGGTTTTTGGGAGCCCTCGGAGCCCCACAGAGTCTTCGTTAGGCCTGCGAGCCCCCAGCAGCCCATCCCCTGATTTTCACTTTAAATGGAATGATACTGAAAAATAAAACAAAAAGGGTAATACCACTACTAATAAAGAGTGGAATCTTTCAAGAGACTTTACTGTTTGTCATTATACTCATTCCTGTATCAACAATACAGAAGAAATCAGATCATGACTATCAAATACTGAAAATACTTGCCATGTTATCCTGTCTTCTTTACACATAATCTGAAATTGTATGGAAAAATGCTATCTGAAATAGAATTGCTTCTCAACACTGTCCAAATATATAGCCAAAACATTGCAATAGAGTTTGGCTATACAGATGTGCCACTCTCACCATGAACAGGAAAAAATAGAAAAAACTGAAAGAATCAAGATGCCCAATGAAATAACATTGAGACTTGAAGACAATTACTATAGATATCTGGCTATCAAACTGGTAACTAAAATCAAGAATAAGGTTATGTTTGAAGAATTATTCTGCTGGGTTCAGTTCCAAGTGGGGAAAAAGACCCTGGACACATGGAAGCTATTTGGAAAGATGGTTTAATGGTTGCCAGGACCACATGGCTTGGAGCTCCAAAGTGCAAAGGATGATCACATGCTTCAAGGTGAAAAGGGCTGAGATGCTGAGAGTGCCTGGTTTTATATCCTCTGTTGAGATTTGAATTTGAGCTTCTATTCTGATTGGTTGTCAGTCTCCTGTGGAGCCATGCAGAGGCAACTCTGTAGGCTGTCCTGAGTTCCAGGCTTGGCTGAGCCTTGCTGGATGATGATGTAATGAAAAAGGGCTTTGGGCAATTGCTAAAGTTTCACCTGGAGATCTTTGTTATGTAAAATATTCTGGCCCAGGCCTTAATGGCCCATCCATCAACAAAGGTGGGGGTGAGCGTCTACTTCTGAGATGAGTTTCTGCTTCTGAGTTTCTACTCTTTTTAGGGGAAATATTCTGCCTTTTTAATATTTCCTAGGATATTTCATTTTTCTAGGAGAGGGGTGGGGTGCTAATTTCCTACAGTTAGAAGTAAATATACCACAACACCAAAGAAGGTCTTAATGTCCAAACTCAACGAAGGAAATATCATCAGAGCAATTAATACCTGGACAATAGCAGTCATTAGATACACAGTTGGAATAGTGGACTGGACTCACAGAATTAACAGACTTGGATAGGAAGATAAAGAGAGAGAGAAAATCATGCCCTTCATCCACAGTGATATTGACAGATTCTATTCAGCAAGGAAAATAGGTGGACCTGGAATGTTGCAGGTACTTCAGATGATTGAAGAAGAAAAAAGGGCATTGGGAAAATACTTGAGGGACAATGAAAAAGATTCACTGAAGCTAGTACTCAGTGTATATTGATTATTGGAGAGACCAAACTGACCTACAAGAAAAAATAAATGAAAAGAAAAAGACCTGACAAGGAAAAGTAAATGGCTATTATATTTTGTAAAAAAATAGCAAATAAAATATATAATAACAAGTCCTGACAATATCTAAGAGCATAAAATTGAAGAAAGAGTCCAACAGGCTAATTCTAGCTGCATAAACTTTAAGAACAAATGCATATAAAGCCAGTATTGAGAAGACAACAACAGATAGCAAATGCTGCCTCTTCAAAGAAACTGAAGAAATAGTAGACCGCTTGGCCAGTTGTTGCAAGTAGATCACACAGACTGCTTTTAAACAACAGCATGACAAAGTAGCAACAATGATGCATTGAAATATCTTCAAGAAATACCATTTGCTTGCAGACAAGAACTAGTGGGATCTTAAAATAGAGAAAGTCATAGAAAAATGAAGTGTTCTGGGACTTTAGAATTCAAACAGACAAGCACCTGCCACATAATATCCCAAACTTAACCATTGCTGATCAGAAGTCTGTATGGCAGACATGGCAATACTTGAAATTTAACATCTGAAATGGACATGAAAGAACTAGAGAAAATCACAAAATATAAACTCTTGCAGATAGAAATAATATGAATATAGCAAGAGAAAACAACAATAGTACCAATAGTGATAGACAACATCTGGAGCATCACAAGAATACCATGTACAATGATAAAATCACCATCAGTCAATTGTAAAAAGCAGCTTTACTTGGAACAGTTTACACTCTTATGATAATACCTTAAACCATCAAACAACAATATCTGCCTATCCCAGGTTCTTGGAAAAAACTGGATAGGGGGTCAAAAATGCCAAGTCCTATGTAAATATCTGGCTGTATAAAAAAAAAACATAATAAATCCTCATTAGCCTAAGATTTGATTTTCTAAATGTTGGCAACAATAAATCCTGAAGTTTTAATTTTACTGATGTATGCAGCCAAGAATAGCATAATTTGGAATTAGGGAGCTTCCATTAACATATTAAAAATCCTGAATTGAAAAGATTTCTCTGTCAATCTTCAATGGGTAGCAAGCATTTTATAGATTACAACAGAAAACAATCAGATGAGATCTGAAATTATTCCTTTTCTCTTCCTTTAAAAAAAAAAGGGTGGGGAGGGCGGAATTCCATTAGGTGCTTTTATCACTTTTATATCACATAGTGATAAAATGTAAAGACTAGCATTTAAGTTATGAAAATATTTCCAGGCTTTCTTCCTTCATGTCTTTTTCTCCATTTGTGTCCAATCTCAAGACTATGCTAGGACATTTGGTCAACAAATAAGATGCTTTAAATAGAGTCACAGAATCTTATTAGTACAGAGAGAGGTGTCAAATTCACACCATCACCACATGATGTATCGGAACTCCCCCCCCCCCTTTGCTAAACTGAGTGTGGGCGATGCGCCAGGAGTGGATATGGCTAAACAGACAGAAAGACAGACAAATAGGACTTCCAGTTTGTCTCTTTCGTTGCTTCAGACGCAACAGAACCGAAATCCATGATCATGCGTGTTTCGATCTGTGCTCACCGCTGGAGTGTGCCATCCTTTGATTTGGGGCTGAAGCCACCCCACAGAGGTAGTGAAGCAGGGGGAGAATGCTAGCTGAGTGGAGGGGAGCCGATCTCTCTCCTTGACTGCGTCTAAACTCCCTTTCTCGACGGGCAGTTGCAGCAGTGGTCAGAAATGGCCACCTCAAGAAGAACCCCAACTGGAGAAGATTGTGCAGGAGGGAAGACAAAGAGGAAAGCAGGACAAGCCGGGCTAAACAACAGAGAGACATCTACAAACGTAACCTGATCTAAAAGTACCTAGAAGGATACTTCTGAAAGAAGATTCTTTAAGCAGCGAAGGAGAGAGAAAAGGAGGCTTAAAAACCCTTTTTTAACCTTTATATTGACAATTACAAATGATATGGAAAGAAATTTATATTAATCATATTTTGACACTAATAGGCAACTTAAGCTGAAATCTAAGTGTCAAAAGGAGAATAAAGATTTTTTCCTTGGTCAATTTAAAGCCCTAAAAAGGAGCAAGAGGTGAGGAAAAAGGGTGGGACTTGGAATAATGAAAAAATGGAGTGCCACCTGGAAAAATAAGAGGTTAACAGTGAAACTTTGAAAAGAACTCCAAGGATACATTGTAACGAAATCTTATTAAAAGATACAGTAACCTCATGGAAAGGAAAAGTAAAGGAAAGAAACAAGAAGGAACAGTCTGGGATCATTTGGTGATTTTTAAAAAAGGTTTTGGCATTGGGTTTTTCTTTCTTTTCTGATTTTACTTAAAGTCAATTGGTGGTTGCTTCAAAAGTGTTTAAAATGCCATCACTCCTGGAGAATTGAAGATGAGTCTTAAAAAAATAGAAAGAAGATGGAAGAAAGAGGAGAAGATCCTTTGCTTCATATTTTGAATTTTTGAAATGGAGATCCTGAACTATGAAAAGCAAAAGGAAAAGCTTCAAGAGCAAGAAGGAAGAGCGGGACAAAGAAAAAGCCATTTCAATGATCAAATAATGCAAAGTTGTAATAAAGGGAAAAGGGGAGAAAGGAGTTAAAAGTTTGGGACCAAAGGGAATAGACAAAAAGAAATATACTCTGAAAAAGAAGTATAAAAGCAAGGAAGAAGCAGAAAAGAAAAAAATACCGAAGGGAAAATCAGAGAGAGAAGGGATTGAAAGAGGGGAAAGTTAGAAAGGGAAAGAACTTATGAGGAACAAAAGCAGAAATAAAGAAAACAGGGAAATGTACTAGGATTAAAGGTATTTGGTACTAGAAAACACAGAGACAATGGTTAAATTAAGTTAAAAGTGAGGATTTCTGCAAAGGTACAAAAGATAGTGTTGTGACAGTAGAATACTGTAATGAGTTAGACATGAAATGAGTAAATAATCTATGAGATAAAACTGTATGTGTTAGGAATGTATGTTTATTTATAATTAACGCAATAAATAAGAGGAGAGGGAAACATTGCAATTGTTTCCAAAGATTGAATAAAATATTGTGAAAAGAAATGTGAAAGATGTATAAGGAAATTTATTCCAGTTATTAGAATGAATTTCAATTATTAATTTTGCTTATTAATAATAAATAATTAATAAGATAAAACTGTATGACTATCCAATGATATGCTATTAACAGTTAAGTACTAATGAAGAAGGGAGGGAAACTTTTCAATTGTTCTAAAGATTGATAGATATTGAAAAGAAATGTGAAAGATATATATATATATATATATATGGATCTTTGGTTATTTCGGGTTTTCTCCGCGTAGAATTGGAAGTATCTAGGCAACGTTTCGATGAAGTTCTCATTCATCATCTTCAGCTTTGTTTCTTCACTCTGTGCTTCTCAGAGAGTAATGTGAGCTTGCAGCTGCTTCTTCCTTTTAACTGCTAGTGAGGGTGTGACTTGATTGGGTGGGGTTTTGGCTGTGTTCTGATTGGTAGGGGGTTGGTTGTGTTCTGATTGGTTTGGGGTGTGTTCTGCTTAGTGGGGGCCTGTTTGTGCTCAGGTTTAGTCTTAGTTGCTGGGGATTTGAGCTGGTGAGCTGTGATCTTGTTGTTTGGCTTCGTGTTCGGTGGTCGTGCCACATTTTTCATGGTGGGTGTCAGTTTGCTTCTTGTAGGGTCAGAGGGGTTTGAAGCGGGTAGTGGGTGCAGCTGTAGTATGGCTTCTGGTTCTGGTCGTGTCGTCTCCTCTTCTGTGTGGGTGTGAGTCTTTTTTCTGAGTGGACTGTGTGGTGGTAGCATCTTGTGTTGGCAAAGAAGACACCAGCATAAATAACCTACCAGCAAGACAAGAGGCGAATGCAACAGTGGTTATGAATACATCTGACTACCAAACCAAGTTAACAACCTACTCCAAGACCCCACATACAAACCCCTTAAACACTGACCCCACCACCGTACCTAGAAAAAACCACCAGATCCAAAATAAAAGCCTCCCCCATCAGCAGAAGAAAGTCCATCAAAGAATGCATACCCAGAGAAAAATCACCAGATGCCCTAAGCTGTATGGTCTCCCCAAGATACACAAAGAAGGAACCCCACTACGACCATAGTCAGCTCATAGGCTCACCTCTACAAAACTTAGCCAAATTTCTTGCCAAACAATTATGAACCTATGCAGAATCCATCAACTCACAGGTAAGGAACTCATTCCAGTTCATTGAGATCATAAAGAAACAAAAACTTACAACCAGCGACCTACTAGTGAGCTTCGATGTCATATCCCTCTTCACCCAAGTGCCTATAAAAGAAGCCTTGACAGCATCCAAAACAAATACAACCCCCCAAGTACATCCTAGATCTTACCAACCACTGCCTATCCAATACATTACTTCACCTACAATGGACAAAAATACAAACAAATAGAAGGAGCACCCATGGGATCACCCCTCTCACCTGTCATCGCAAACCTCTACATGGAACACTTTGAAACACAGGCTCTAGAAAAATATGATCACAAAACCAAACTCTGGCTCAGATACGTAGATGACACCTTCATAATCTGGTTCACACGGAAGAAAACTGAACAACTTCCTCACACAGCCTCAACAGCCTACACCCCAAAATACAATTCACCATGGAAACAGAAGCCAACAATCAACTTCCCTTCCTAGATGCTTAGTAACAAAAAATCCAATGGCTCCCTAGGACACACCATCTACCAAGAAAACACATACAAACGCTATCTACATGCACTCTCACACCACCACCCAGCACAGATCAATTCCGTAAGCCAAGACACTCATCTCCAGAACAAAATGCTTAGCCGATGAACAACACCTAAAAAACCGAACTACACACTCTCACTAATGTACTTACAGCCAATGGATTCCCAAAAAAGAAGATTACCCACCTAATCCAAATAAGAAACCCCAACCAAAGCCAGACAGAGAACAAGAGAATGGCAAAGCCTCCCCATATATAAAGCACTACAGACAAAACAGCAAGATCCTCCAAAAACACAACATTAAAACAGCATTCTGCACAAACAGAAAAATATCCACCATCCGAAGAAAACCCTAAAGACAAAATCGAGTTAGAAAACCAAGGAGTATACGAAAATCCCTTGCACTGCCTGCCCCAACACATACATAGGACAAACTAACAGAAGAATTAGTGCACGCATTGAAGACACAAGAAACTCAATCAAAAAGAAGAACTGACCTCTTCCCTGGTCCAACACCTCAAAGCCACAGGACATGAAATTGACTTTAAAAATACCAGAACTATCGCCAAAACCAAACACTCAACAACAGAATAATCAGAGAAGCCATAGAGATAGAAAAACGCCCACATAGCATGAATAAACGAGATGATACCTCCGCCTACCAACCATTTGGAAACCTGCCCTCATTAATAAACGAGTACCTAATATGAAAATGACACCGACCCACCCACAAGTGCCACACAAGATGCTACCACACACTTCCACGCAGAAAAAAGACCTCACACCCACACAGAAGAGGAGACACGACCACGCAACAAGCCATACTGCACGCTGCACCACTACCCACTTCAAACCCCTCTGACCCCATACAAGAAGCAAACTGACACCCACCATGAAGATGTCGGCGACCACGAACACGAAGCCAAACAACAAGATCACAGCTCACCAGCTCAAATCCCCCAGCAACTAAGACTAACCTGAGCACAACCAGGCCCCACTTAAGCAGAACACACCCCCAGCCAATCAGAACACACAGCCAACCCCCCTACCAATCAGAACACAGCCAATCCCCCACCCAATCAAGTCACACCCCCACTAGCAGTTAAAGGAAGAAGCAGCTGCAAGCTCACATTACTCTGAGAAGCACAGAGCTGAAGAAACAAGCCTGAAGATGATGAATGAGACTTCATCGAAATGTTGCCTAGATACTTCCAATTCTACGCGGGAGAAAACCCGAATAAACCAAAGATCCACATACAAATACTCGCGAAAACCTCAGAACATAATATATATATATATATATATATATATATATATTAATTATATATAGTATATATATATATATATATATATGTGTGTGTGTGATGTGTGTGTGTGTGTGTGTGTGTGTGTGTGTGTGTGTGTGTGTGTGTGTTTGTTGTTTTTTTAAGCTCTCACGGGTACTTACATTTGTGCTGTTCAGCTTCCTTCAGGTATTATCCCACGTCATTGTAGTTCTGTTAAAGTTTGTAGCAACGTTTCAGCAGAATCTCATCTGCCTCATCAGGCTTCTGTATGGAAGTGTGTCTCACAGTTCCTCTGTTCCTCTACCTCAACGCCCAATCCCACCACCCAGCACAGATAAATTCCGTGGCTAAAACACTAATTACCAGAACAAACGCCTGGCAGACAAAACACATATAAAGACTGAACTATGCACCCTGACTGAAGTATTGACAGCCAATGGCTTCCACAAAAACAAAATCACCAACTTGATCCACAAAAACACACCAAGACATAACAGAGACCTAGAAGATCAACAGACCTATGGAACAGCTGTTTTGCCCTACATAAGAGGTACTACAGATAAATCAGTAAGATACTACACAGGCATCACATCAAAACTGCCTTCAAAACAGACAAAAAAATAGCCAGCCATCCTTAGAAACCCCAAAGACAAAATTGACTTTGGAAAACCAAGGCATATACGAAATTCCCTGTACATCATGCCCGGCCACATACATTGACAGACCAATAGAAAGAATAAGTGCCCGCCTAGATGAACACCAAAATGCAGTAAAAAAGCTGGAACACTCCTCCTCACTAGTCCAACACAATGAAAACCACAGGTCACAACATCAACTTCAATGGCACTAAAACCCTAGCACTATGGAAACCCCAGCCACAGAATCATCAGAGAAGCCATAGAGATTGAAAAAAGACCTGAAAGCATGAATAGAAGAAATGATTCCAGTAGACTGTCAATCATTTGGAAGCCTGCACTCTCAAAAATAGAAAGATCTCCACACCACAAACCAGGCAAACACCTGAGCAACAAACAGACTCCCTCTGATAGGTCCAACTCAAACACCCCCCCACCAGGCACTCAAGGTGAAACCTGGCTTCCTAATGGATAGCAACCGTCCTTTCACATGAAGCCAAGCTGCACTGAAAGCCTCCAACACAAGAACAGAGTGTTGCCAGCCAATCAAAGCCACAAAACAGACAGAAGAAACCAGAAACACCAATCAATCAAACTCCAAGTCCAGGTGAAAACAGACCTAGACTCCCAGCCAATCAGAATAGGCCAGCCTCGAATTTGAAACCAGAGGCTGTGAGACCCACATCCATACAGAAGCCTGATGATGGCAGATGAGATTCTGCTGAAAACATTGCTACAATTTTAACAGCACTACAATGACGTGGGATAATACCCGAGGAAGCTGAAACAGCACACATGTAAGTACCCGCGAAAGCTTAAAAAAACAAATATCTGACCTCTACGGAGAGGAAATAAACAGCCAGATCAAAGCTATGAGAAGCTAGAAGTTAGAAGAGCAGGAATACTATGTGACCTAAAATTCCTATGCAGCTGCAGAGACAACAATACAACACCAACCTGCTTCAAATTAATATTTTCGTAACAACACAGCGCTACCATATGTATCCTGAAAAGAACAGAGATGGCATTACTCAAAATGAAGTTCACAGTAAAAGATTCCAATTAGATCAGTTAAACAAAGATTTGCTAGCACTACACCTGGAATGAGCAGTAAAATCCACCCTCTTACTTTGGGATAAGATAAAACAACTTACAACTTGGAGAGCTGAAACTGAAACCTCTTACAAAAATGAAAAACTCTCAAAGAAACTAAATAAATTAGAACATGACAAGAAATCCCCAACAAAACTCACCACAACCACTAAACAATTAGTATATAACGTTTCCAACAGAGAACTCAACAAAACAGAAACAGATGTCCTATCCAAAGGATTCAATTATGCCATAGCACCCAAAAAAATCCCAACAGAATCCATCATATGTGCAGTAGAATCCAGCCTAACCAAATTAAATACAGATGAAGCTGACAGAAATATGACACCAAGTTACTCCACATCTTATGCACAACGAAACCACCAAAAAGTAATTTGCAAAAAAGATGAATTCAGAGCACTACCAAACCCTGGAAAAATGATAACAGCATAATAATACTCCCAGCAGACAAAGGAAATGCCACAGTAGTAGTGGACAGAAAAGACTATGAAACAAAATTGACAGACCTACTCCAAGACTCCACATACAAACCTATAAACACAGACCCAACTACATATCTAGAAAAATTAACCAGGAAGAACATTATAACCAGCCACATAAGCAAAGAAATCCAACAGACGATCATCCCAAGAGAAAAATCTTCTAGATACCCCAAATTATATGGCCTCCCAAAAATACACAAAGAAGGCATACCTCTCAGACCCATAGTCAGCTCCATAGGAGCACCATTACAAAATCTAGCTAAATACTTAGCAAAACAAACTACAGCCCCGTGCTGAAAACCGCAGCTTCATATGTACAAACTCATACCACTTCTTAGAAATGAAGCCTAGTGATGGCAGATGAGATTCTGCTGAAACGTTGTTACAAACTTTAACAGCACTACAATGACGTGGATAATAAAAGTTGTAGCTCATTGTAGTTCTGTTAAAGTTGTAGCAACGTTTCAGCAGAATCTCATCTGCCATCATCAGGCTTCTGTATGGAACTTTAACAGAACTACAATGACGTGGGATAATACCCGAAGGAAGCTAAACAGCACAAATGTAAGTACCCGCGAGAGCTTAAAAAAACACACACACACATATATATATGTATGTATGTATGTATGTATGTATGTATGTATGTATATATATATATTGTTTTTTTAAGCTTTCGCGGGTACTTACCCACATCCATACAGAAGCCTGATAATGGCAGATGGGATGAAACGTGTTGCTACAACTGCTGAAACGTTGCTACAACTTTAACAGCACTACAATGACGTGGGATAATATCCGAAGGAAGCTAAGCAGCACATATATATATATATTGTGTGTGTGTGTGTGTGTGTGTGTGTGTGGTGTTTGTGCGTGCTGTTCAGGCTTCCTTCGGTATTATCCCACATCATTGTAGTGCTTTTAAAGTTGTAGCAACATTTCAGCAGAATCTCATCTGCCATCTTCAGGCTTCTGTCTTGAGTTTGTATATATATGTTTTCTGAAGTTTTCATGGGTACTTATATGTATGCTGTTCAGCTTCCTTCAGGATCAACGCCCAATCCCACTACCACCCAGCACAGATAAACTCCGTGGCCAAAACACTAATCACCAGAACCAAAACGCCTGGCAGACAAGACACGCATAAAGACTGAACTATGCACCTTGACTAAAGTACTAACAGCCAACGGCTTACACAAAACAAAATCACCAGCTTGATCCACGAAAACACTAAGACATAATAGAGACCCAGAAGATCAACAGACCTATGTGACAGCTGTCCTGCCCTACATAAGAGGTACTACAGACAAAATCAGTAAGATTACTACACAGGCATCACATCAAGACTGCCCTTCAAAACAGACAAAAAAAATAGCAGCTATCCTTTAGAAACCCCAAAGATAAAATTGACCTGGAAAAAAAGGCATATACGAAGTCCTCTGTGCTTCATGCCTGGGCCACATACATTGGACAGACCAATAGAAGAATAAGTACCCATCTAGATGAACACAAAAATTCAGTAAAAAAGCTGGAGCACACCTCCTCACTAGTCCAACACATGAAAGCCACAGGTCATAACATAACTTCAATGGCACCAAGAAAAACCCCAGCCACAGAATCATCAGAGAAGCCATAGAGATTGAAAAAAGACCTGAAAGCATGAATAGAAGAGATGATTCCACCAGACTGTCAATCATTTGGAAGCCTGCACTCGCAAATAGAAAGATCTCCACACCACAAGCCAGATTAAACACCTGGGCACAAACAGAGTCCCCCTGGGTACTTACATCTCAAAAAATTCCCCAACCAGGCACCCAGATGAAACCTAGCTTCTTAATAGATGATAGCGTCCTTTTACTCGAATCCAAGCTGCAGTGAAAGCCTCCAATAGAGGAACACAGTGTTGCCAGCCAATCAAAGCCACAAAACAGAAAAACGAACAAGAAACACCAATCAAAGAAACTCCAAGACCAATAAACACAGACCAAGACTCCCAACCAATCAGGATGAAGAAAAAAACATAATGGCTCAACAGTAGGCTAGCCTCAAATTTAAAATTGAAATGGCTGTGATAGCCTGACTCACAGATGAACTTAATACAGAAGCCTGATGATGGCAGATGAGATTCTACCGAAACGTTGCTACAACTTTAAAAGCACAACTACAATGATGGTGTTTCTCACATAATAAAGCCGGGCCTTATTTTTTTTTGACCCCTGAAAAAACGGCTAGGCCATCTTTTTGGGGGTGACTTAATTTCCTCCCCCACCAAGGGTGGCCTATACACACGTACCTCTCCACGAAGCCGTTTCTATCAGCCGATCGAAAGCTCCCTTGAAGAAAGAGTTCCCAGCTGCTTCGGGTCGTGGCATGGCTGCCCCTGTCTCCTCACCTTTAGGGCAGTCTCTTTCCGGTGATGGGAGCTCCCCAAGTGCAGTCAACAGCCACTTCGATCGGCCAGAAGAAGCGGCCTGCGGCGAGCGCACACACACAGTCCTCTCGCCACAAGGCCGCTTCTATCTGCCGATCGAAAGCTCCCTTAAAGACACAGTCCCCAGCTGCTTCGGGGTGAGGCATGGCTGCCCCTTTCCCTTGCCTTTAGGGCGGTCTCTTTCCAGCAATGGGAGCTCCCCAAGTGCGGTCAACAGCTACTTCGATCGGCCAGCAGATGCGGCCTGAGGCGAGTGCACATACACATTCCCCTCACCACGAGGCCGCTTCTATCGGCCGATCAAAAGGTCTGTTGAGGACACAGTCCCCAGCTGCTTTGGGGTGAGGCATGCCTATGCATCAGGTTTCCAATTGCAAACTCAATGCAAGTGCCACCTCAATGCAATGTACATATACTGTTATCAGAATAAATATCAGAGGACCCCAAGATTCCAGCTGTATTTCTGCTTCCTGAGCCAGCCGCTCTCCTTCATCCCCTCAGATAGCCCATTTCCCCTGCCTCGATTTCCCACTGCAACCATTTGGATCGCAGGAGGGTTGAAATTGAAATTGTGTCTGTATGGAAATGTGATAACCCGGAATGATGCTGTACTCAAATAAGATGTTTTATTTGTTTTGTTAAAACTCANATAAGATGTTTTATTTGTTTTGTTAAAACTCAATAAAACTTTATTAAAAAAAAAAAGAAAGACAAAGAAATAGATAATATATAGATAGAAAAAGAGTGCAACTTAAGTTAAATCAAAAACTACCAGCAAACCAAAATAATAATAATAATCCTTCCTTCCTTTCTTCTTTCCTTCCTTCTATCCCTGTCCAAACGTAATGAAAACAAGAAGTTGGATGGAGGAAGTTTCTAAGCAGAACATCCACTAGGAATAGGATCTATTTGGCATTAAGCTGAAATAACTCTTATGGCTGCTTCTAAATTACAGTCTTTCAAGTGGGTAATATAGGAACCAGGAGTTCAGAGATGTCAACTATGAGAATTTATATGATCTCCAAAACAGCAACATATTATAGCTGTATAATCTACAGCAATCTGTAGCTCAAAAAAAATGCTGCTCAAGAACAGAACAAAACAGAACAGAATAGAATACTTTATTGGCCAAATGCGATTGGACACACAAGGAATTTGTCTTGGTGTAAATACTCTCAGTACACATAAAGAAAAGATACATTTATTAAGAATTAAGAATCATAATGTATAACACTTAATGATAGTCATAGGGTACAATCAACAATCAAATCACACTAGGAAACAGTCAATATAAATGATAAGGATACAAACGACAAAGTTACAGTCCTACAGTCACAAGTGGGAGGGGATGGATGATAAGGAGTAATGAGAAGATTAACAGTAATAGTAGTGCACACTTTGTAAATAGTTGAACAGTGTTGAGGGAATTTGTTAGAGGAATTATTTGTTTAGCAGAGTATGGCTTTCGGAAAAAACTGTTCTTGTGTCTAGTTGCTCTGGTGTGCAGTGCTCTATAGCATCATTTTGAGGAAAGGAGTTGAAACAGATTATGTCTGGGATGTGAGGGGTCTGAAAATATTTTCACAGCCTTATTTTTGACTTGTGCAGTATACAAGTCTTCGATTGAAGGCAGGTGGGTAGTAACTGTTTTTTCTGCAATCCTAATTATCCTCTGAAGTCTGTGTCTTTCCTGTTGGGTTGCAGAACCAAACCAGACAGTTATAGAGATGCAGATGATAGACTCAATAATTCCTCTGTAGAACTGGATCAGCAGCTCCTTGGGCAGTTTGAGCTTTCTGAGTTGGCACAGAAAGAACATTCTTTGTTGTGCTTTTTTGATGACGTTTTTGATATTTGGTGTTCATTTTAGGTTATGTAATATAGTAGAACCTAGACATTTGAAGATCTCTACTGTTGATACTGTGTTGTTTAGTATTGTAAGAAGTGCAGTATGTGAGGGTTTCTTCTAAAGTCTACCACCATTTCTATGGTTTTGAGTGTGTTCAGTTCCAGATTGTTCTGGTTACACCATGAGGCAAGTTGTATAACCTCCGTTCTGTATGCAGATCTGTCGTTGTCTCGAATGAGCCAGTCACTGTTGTCATCAGCAAACTTCATTATTTTAACAGATGATCATTTGGGATGCAGTCATTAGTATATTGGGAGAAGAGAAGTGGTGAAAGCACACAGCCTGGGAGGGGGGGCTGTGCTGATTGTACAGGTATCAGATGTGATTATGCCAAGCTTCACCTGCTGCTTCCTGTCTGTTAGGAAGCTTATGATCCACTTGCAAGTGTGTTCAGTACAGCTAGGTGGTTTAATTTACTTAAGAAGTGTGTCTGAATGTTGAAATTGAATCCTGAACTGAAGTCTACAAAGAGGACTCTTGCATAGGTAGGATGTTGTAGGATGTAATGCAGAGCCATGTTAACAGCATCATCTGTCGACTATTTGCTCTGTATGCAAACTGCATGGATCTAATAGTGGATCTGTGATGGTTTTCAGGTCGGACAGCACAAGCCTTTCAAAGATTTTCATAACCTCAGATGTTAGAGCAACTGGTCTGTAGTTATTCAGTTCCTTGTATGGAAGGCTTCTTTGGCACTGGATGATGGTAGAGTGTTTGAAGCAGGAAGGAACATAGCACATCTCTAATGATCTATTGAAGATTCAGGTGAAGATGGGGGCTATATGGTCAGCACAGACTTTTAAGCAAGAAGGAGTTATCTTGTCTGGCCTTGGTGCTTTTCCTGGCTTCTTGCACTTCTTTTTCTGTGATCACCAGAGGTTGTGAACCCAATGGATTGGGGCCGGTTGTAGGAGGCTTGACTGTTTGATTGGTGATGTTTGAGATGTGGGTTGTGGAGATAGGTGGCTGTAGTTTCTTTTCAAACCTGAAGTAAAACACATTCAGGTCATCTTCTAGTTGTTGATTTCCTTCTGCCTGAGAAGGAGGTTTGCTGAAGCCAGTGATGCTTTTAAAACTTTTCCACATGCTGGTTCGTTTGTTGAGAATTGATTCCTTAACTTTTCAGAGTAGCTTCTTTTTGCTGCTCTGATCTCTCTTGTTAATATGTTTCTGGCCTGGCGGTATAGCATTCTGTCACCTTTTCTGTAGGCTTCCTCGTTGGAACGAGGTAGCTGCTTCAGTTTAGCTGTGAACCAAGGTTTATTGTTACTATATATTTTCAGGTTCATTGTTGGTACACATATGTCTTCGCAGAAGCTAACATATTTGTTAGCGGTATCTGTAAGCTCATCTAGGTCTGCAGAAGAATCTTCAAAAACATTCCAATAAGTGCAATCAAGGCAGGCCTGGAGTTTCAGGTTTGCTTCATCCGACCAAGTCTTCACTGATTTAATTGTTGGTTTAATGGTTTTAAGTCTTTGTCTATAGGCAGGTACAAGGTAAATCAGGCAGTGGTCAGAGTGTCCCACAGCTGCTCTTGGTAAAGACCTATAAGCTTCTTTTACTGTTGTGTAGCAGTGGTCTAAATAATTTTGCCTCTGGTGGGACAATTTATATGCTGGAAATATTTTGGGAGCTCTTTCCTTAAATTTGCTTGACTGAAATCTCCTAAAATGAAGGGAAGAGAACCTGGGTATTTGGCTTCAGCTTCCATAATTGGATCAGCATAATTTGAAGCTCACATTCAAATCACTTGTGAATTAAGAACAGCTCCCAAAGATCCTGAGCTCATATTGTTAAGCTAAAGGCTCGTTCCCACTGGCCGACAGATGCAAAACATATGCATAAAGGATACAGTGGATGAGCAAAATTTTGGGGTGGCTCCATCCATTGCCATCCACTCCAAAAATTGGCAAAAATTTGCATAAACAGAATGAAAAGAATGGAAAAGTACGGACATGGGTAGTATTTAGCAGGGATGTTAAATGGATGTTCATAGGAAGCCTAGCGGATGACAGCGGATGGAAGTGGATGACACATCCGAAGAGGTTCTGGGGGATAATTGCGAAGCGGACGCAAAGCGGAAGGGGCAGATGCATAGCAGATGACGCGGATGAATCACGGACGCCTACAGGAAAAAAAGGGGATGCTGCATGGATGTACATTGGATGCAAAGCATTCACTGCACATGCGGGGAGTATGAATTGTGTCAGCTCTGCGGATATAAAAGGATGCAGCACGCATGCAGTCAGCATCAGCATACAGGGGAAGAATGCTGCCAGCATACATCTAGCAGAGAACACATGTTTTGTCAAGTCAGGCAAGAAGAGGAAGCCCGTGCCTTACTCGTCCACCCTGGCAGAAGGCCAAGAACCAGCATTCCCACGCCCTGCACTGACTCTGAAGCTGCTTACTGCTGTGCCTGGTGATGGACCAGCCCCAAGGCCCTCAAAGCCCTGCTGCTGAAGGCCCTGCTGCCTCAAGCCCTGAAGCCCTGCTGAAGCCCCTGCCAGAGGGAGGAAAGAGCAAGGGAAGGAGAAGGTGAGAGGGAAACAGTACAAAAAACCGTTTCCGAGGGAGCATGAGGATGAAGGTGCTTGGATATGGCTGAGGAGAAATAGTACTCTGTAGAAAGGGCCAACAGACCTGTATTCGCGACACTCAAGAAGAAGCTGCAGTTTGGAGAGACAAGGCAGAGAGCCTGGGGTACACTGCGAAGTACTTTCCGAGGGATGGTGAGAGCACATGCCACCCTGGTATGGCAAGCTACACCCTCACAAATGCCGGCCAGGCTGCTGTCACAGCTCACTTGACCCGGGAGATGTATGCATGGCCAAGTGCAGTTTCCTGTGAGGGTGAGATCCGCCACGAGGAACAGCCCCTCTGAGACCCTCTCCTTCAGACAGCAACCAAGACCAGCCAGTCTCTTCCAGCCAGGAGCCAGTACCCTTCCAGGCAGGTTCTTCGAGGGCGCCACGGCAGATACCACCCCCCAACATCTGCACTCCCCATTCTGGCAGACTTTGGAGGATCCCGTGGGAGGATGATGCCACTGCTGTCACAATAGGAAGAAGCAGCAGCAGCCACCAGAGGCCCACCACCCCAGCTCCAGCTCAGAGGATGCGAGGCAGAGAGGCTGACTGAGGGCCAAGGACCACAGTGTTGCTGTTGGAGATCAGGGACACAATGAAGACCAGCACGAACTTTCCTCTCTCATTTGGTCCCACAGCGGAGTACCATCCTTGGACGGAAGCCCTTCATCCACCTACGTGAGCCAGACCCTTCAGGGACCTGCCTGAGCCCAGTACAGGTGATGAAGTAGAATATCACAAGCACTTTGCACACCCTCAAGGCCCAGCTGAAGTTGCCCTACCGAGTCCAGAGTTCTGCTCCTTCCACCCAGGTTGATGTCAAAGCCCTTCATTTGGCTTTCAAACAGCCCCTCCACCTACCCGGCTATGACTACCAGGACTTCCACACGCAGAAGCAGAACTTCCAGTCCATGGGCCAGGTTCACGACATGCCAACAAGAGCCACTCCTCACCCAGCGGCAGACCAGACAGCACCCCACTACATTCCCTCCTTCCTCAACCCACAGCCAAGTTGTCAATGGACAATCTGTCATCAAGTGATTGGGGCCTGACATCTAAGTTCCTTGAGAAGGGCCTCTCCATCCTCAAGGACTGAGTCAGCATCTCAGATAGCTTCCTGAACACACCAAAATCACCCTGTTGTTTTTTTTTTTTTTTTTACCCTCGGGGGCCAAGGCATACCCAGTGGTGTCTCAGGCCAGCACTCAGCCACAGGCCACCTCCACTAGTCCCTGCCCGTCTTAACAGCTGAGACCATGACATGACTAAGATGACCTGAGAATAGTGTCATGAACTGAGCTTGTACTTCTTTGCTTAAACACTTTAACTTGGTTCATTTTGCTTTTTTAATAAAGTCATTAAAGTTTACGCTAAGAAAGTTAATAAAGGTTATTTTTGCTTAAGACCACTTAATACGTTTACCTGGTCATTTTTGCTTATTTACATAAAGTCATAAAGTTTACCTAAGAAAGTAATAAAGGTATCTTTGCTTAAGACACTTGGTTCATCTTTTTTACTTTAAAAAGTGTTGTTGAAGACTTTTTAAGCAAATGATTAAGCCTTTGCATGCTTTGGGATAGATAAGATAGTTGTGGGGATAGATAAACCTCCAAGTGCAAGCATAGTGGGACTGTATGGTCCACCCATTCCCAGCGATGCCACAACATTATGGACCTTTTTTATCAAACAAACAATTTATTCATTGATCCACATATTTAAAATAAACAAAGCTCTTTATTATGCCCTATTCATTGTAGGACCCACTCAACATACATGGCAACAAATTCTATCAGCATTATGCGAGAGTCTCAAGGGAACATCCATTAATCATGCTTTCCATCTGTCTTTGCCACTCTCATGCTCCAGCTGGGAGTTGCACCAGTGTCTCAAGTAGTTGCGCTGCTTCTTCCCTTTCACGTGAAGCTCTGTTGGGTGCCTTGTCATCCACAGTGTCTATCAGGTTATTCCTTGCCTCCATTCACCAGGCATCCATGTCCCCATTCCCTTGTTGAGGTCGACAAGTCTGTTCTGCAACCACTGGGTATCCGGTTGCACATCGAGATTGTGCAGGATGCAGCAAGCTTTCCACGATGCTCCTCACAGTCTTGGTCATGCTGCATGTTGGTGAGGAAGTATCTGGAACTTGTTGGCAGGATGCCAAAGGCGTCTCACACCATTCCGTCTTGTGCCACTGGACAGCCTGTAGTTGAAGATCCTCTCTCCATGGTGAGGTATCTTCGGAACTGTCGGCTTCAATGTGGAGGTTCTTGAGGGAGAAATGCATTATCACCAACGATGAAGTAAAGGGCACATCTTGTGTGTCATTGGGTAGGGGTTCTGGATCTGGAAAACCCATGATGAGTTGTGTTTCCAGCCCATCCTTGAGGTCATTGCATTATAAAAACTGGCATCTGAAGTGACCCATTTCCTGAAGCATCGATGTACATTGAACTTGTAGTTAGCATCGACCATGACAAAGGGGATTGTTAACTGAAGAAGCCCTTGGTAGTTGTAATAAGTGGACCCGTGAGTTGGCTGGAGGCTTGCAGGCCTACGTGCTTCCCATCTATGGCTCCAACGGTGTGGGAAAGTTCCACCTTTCTTGATACCACTCTTCGTGCAAGTTTTTCTTCTCCAGCCTTGTTCAAGTGGGTGGGGCACTTGAAGGAGCTCCTCCCATGTATCTTTGATGATGGCTATTGCACCATTTCTCGGACCATTTGCTGATGCTGTTGTGTGGCAACGCTCAACGCAGTACTGCATGTTTCTGTATGTGGGTTTTTCCAAAGAAAAGGCCAGTGCCGCAGTAGTCAGTGCCACCTTCAGTCCAGGGTCCAAGGTTTGGATTGGAAGTTGGTGCTAATGCACGAGGGTCTTCATTCTCAGCTGCCACTCATCAACTGGTCTACAGTCCAAACATCCATTCCTTTCTCACGATCCATTCCTCGGACCACACAGCTCTGTGACGTCTCCTTCTTCTCCTTGTGTTTTAAAAGTGAAACAGTCTAACAGGTTTTGGTTCTGTGATGAATGATCGCAGCTACATAACGGACTGTGTTCATGATCCATGGTGGAGAAACAATTGATGACTGTTGAAAACCAAGAAACAAGGGGTGAAGAGGGTCCTGTACCCACGGCTGCTGGACTCCACATGAGATCCAGATTGATTTTCTCCACCCTTTTTATAGGAAATAACTGGTTGTTCCGCTAGGTGTCTTCTACATACTCTTAGACATACTCAGCATCCTAAATATACAAGATACCATCCAGATTACAACGTTTTGTCATATTTATCCTTTATATATGAAGATGCATACGCTTACCTCCATTTTCTATTTCCATGCTACTAACACTGTGTAGATGTTCCATGTACCTTTGGTTCCTCCTCTTTCATTTTCAGCTGGCAGCGGATGGTGAGTTGAGGGGATGGCTAGAGAATGCAAGAGGATATGGTGCGGATGTTTACGGATGATTAACAGGACTATTAATGTTGTTGCACGTATATGGTCGTGATGTACATCGTACGCGGCAGAAAAGTTCATCCGTTCACAAGTTTTGTGCAGCTCAAAAACTTCTTGCCAATGGATGCAGTGGACGGATGCTCGACAGATAGAGCGTATGAAACACATATGCAATGAGTACACAACGGATGCATAGCATTTTCCAATGGATGACAAGCTTTTCTTAACGTTTGCATCCGTAAGTGCAGTGGGACCAGGCCTTAAACAAATTACTTAATCTATCCATTCTTCCCCTTTATTTTTAAAATGAAGCTTCCTGCTTTTCCTGTTGTTTATGTTTATTAAGCATTCACTTAGGAAGCAATTAAGACTATTTGTATTTTGTATTTAAATTTAAATGTCTGATTAAGTTGAATCATAGCGGCTTTTTTCATAATCACTTGAATGATTTAGGGTCACAATCCTTTCATGCTAAACATGACAAAGTGCTTTTGAGCAATTTTTTTCTTGTACCAATATTTAACTGATATTTTTAGTGATGTAAACCACAGTCAAGCATGACTTCTCTTTCCTATAAAATAGTTGTAAGATTGAGGTACATACATCATATTGAAGCCTCTTTGCCCATTAATCCAAAATATTTGATGCCCATAATAATGGAGCTATGAACTGGTTATGTAAGTGCATTATTAACTTTTCAAATATTCTTTTATTTATTTGAAATGTTTTTCCTCTCTGTTTAACCAAATATACACACACACACACAAACACACACACACACACACATTCTAGCAATAAAAAGCTTCTCCAGCAAAAAATATTCTGCACATATGGACGTGCTGTGAATGCATGGAATACACAAGCAGGGGAAATGACTAAAGCATCCATATGAAAATGAGTTCAAAACAGACATAAACACCCATTCTCAATCCATTGGCTCTGCAGTGGTCTCATTAAAATAAATGAGGTTACTCGCTAGTAGGCTATTTCATAACTGAAGCACCATCTTTTCTAAGAGAACAGATTCCTATGGTGAGAAACAAGGAGACAGAGATTAAGATAAATAAAAGGAGAGAAACATGCAGGGTTGGATATATTTCACTTTTACTTTCTTCTCCTGTTTGCAGATTTCATCTGCTTTAACCAAGAATGCAGTTCCACAGCTGGTCTGTGTTATTCCTACATTTTCTGTAACTGTTCTCAAGGTTAAAGGATTTCAAACAGCCCTACATTCATGTGGACTTTATTATAAATGTCTCAGTGGAAAAATATAATGAGATTTGTGCCACCAGATCTAAGTATGAATAGTCTGATGAGAAAACTGCTGTTGGCTCTTGAGAGGATTCTGTCATCTCAAAAACCACAGTATCATGTGAACCAGTGACAACCTGAATGCATTCTATTTTAGATTTTGCAATGTTCCTTCTGAGCTAATATTTTCAGTTGATTTTTCTAATCATTCACTATATTTAGCTTGCCACACCCTGAAAGACTATTTGCAAATTGAACTTGAAAATTTTGAATGTTACATATTACTTTAGCAGTCATCTTCAATATAGTTTCTTGGAAAGAAGTCCCCTAATGAATTCTTTTTATCCTTGTGCTATATCCTAAAAAGGTATGCCGAGGAATTAAAATATGATATATTTTTGGAGGTTTTGAGGATTAAAATGCCATGGCTGCTTTTAGAATCTGAGATAACAAGAATAAGGACATATGCATAAAAAACACATATACAAAATTAAGGATTGGGAAGCCAATCACAGAACCTAGTGCACAAACCAGAATAACACTGCATATTGCAGAAAACTTAATTATTAAAATTAAAGCAATGTGCACCTGTAGGTTAACCTTCCTATTAATGAATCAGATAGCTATTTCAAACAACTGATTTTGGGAGATAGGGAAAGGTAATAAAGAGTTCGATACAGAATTCTGTGATCCTGTTTCATAAGATGTTAACCTGTGAATTAAATATTAAATTAAATATACAGAAACCAAGCCACAAGCTCAGAGAACAAACCTCCACTCTTACTTCTATGAATGTTGTAAAAGTAAGGAGTGAAATATTCCTTAAGAGAACACCATGGCATTGAAATCAATGCAGTGATATTGAAATCATATTCTGGCTATGCATCTTAAAGTTCTAAGGAAATAATTAGCTTCAAATGCTTGAGCATGAGGCAGTTGAAAGATTAGGCATGGAAAATAAATTAAATAATTCAGATCATTTCTTTTTCTCTGTGTGTATAAGGCCCAGAAAAGTTAAGAGCATCTAACTTTGCTATGATGTTTTGCATGATGGATTGAGGATATTCCATTTAATTTGGTCCAAGAAAAAAACAAAACAAACTAAAATTGAATGTTACATGTGCTATATCAAGCAGTTTGCCTCTTCAGCTGAGCCCAGGAGAGATGACCTCTACTGCTGATGGGAAATGAATATGGATTCAGGAACAACACATTGTCCCTGAAAACCCATTTTTCTCTATATATGGAAGAAGATCTATTTAAGTCAATGGAATTTTTTATTTGAAATGTATCGGGCAGGAGTGTCAAACTGGGGGCCTGCAGGCAGATGCATCATGCACAGGCCATGCCTGTCCCAGTTCTGTGAAGGGAAAAAAGTTAAGAAACATCATGTGACAGCAATGTGTCACTGTGAGTTTGACATCCGTTCTGTAGGAAATATAATAATACATCCTTTTAAAAACTTCAGAAGGTTATACAATCTGTATCTCCTAAGAAAGTAAACACTTCCTTTAATGAATTGCCAAGATAGTTGTAATGTACTGGTTCACTTTCTCTGTTTGAAATCACTTCAGAATCAGATTTCTATTTTGGCATCTTTATTTTTACTTCTCGGCATGTTATACAAAACATGCTACTTTTAGCAGGTCAGCTTTTGAGTTTGACAGGTAGTTAGGAAAGCAGCTTTTGCTTTATTGTGAAGGTCCTGGAAACTCCCATGTATTTTTAAGCAGATTGGATTCTAATTATTAGTAAAACCTTGATTTTCATTTAATATGAAAAGCACAAATCTGCTTATATGGCTTTTTTCTCCACCATCTCAATTTCAGTCTTATTTCCACACCAGGTTGTCACTTAAAATATTCAAATGAGGATTTGTTTGCATGTACAAGTTGCCTAAAATAGACATATTGAAATAAATGTTGTACATATCTGTATTTAAGTCTTTGTTTCCCATTTAAATATATGTATTTTTCATCCATAGATACTATTTCATTCAAAATAATTCATCAGAAAATTTCATAAGAATCACCATTAATGGACAAGAAGCTAAATGTTTGCCTTTGATAACTGAATAATATTTTATAACAGCAAAGGCAGCATTAATAGCTCTGGAAGATTTTAACTTTAAAATCTTCCAAAAGGTTTTAAGGAATTAGAAATACTAGAAATTCTTGTGGACATTTTGGCACATGTTCTGATCAGCAATCCCCTCTGATGGTGCAGAAAATTATCTGTATTATTATGTTATGGATTCTAGCTATTCATTTTTCTCACATTACAATGATGGGAGCCAGTAGATCATCTGAAGGGAAAAATAATATTTTCCACAATATGAAGCTGTTCTCTGATTCCTGTTAAATGAATCATCTAAGTCATTTTCTCTATTTTAAGAAAGGATAAAATGAAACATGACTTACTTTCACAGCAGAAGTCTATATACTCATACTTGGCTGTGATAAAATCTCAGTATCCCAAACTGACGAGTAACAGAAAGTAGGTTTCATTTAAGCTGTGCTTGTTTAACTCTTCAAGCCAACTTTTTGCCATGGCTTTTACCAGTCAGAATAGCTATATTTCTGAAAGAGAATCATAGGCTGTTTGACCTGAATGGATTCTGCCCTTTGTTAATGATCCAAGGAAACATGATGCACATTAAATCAGCACTTTCCCAAAAAGATCAAGGCAAGGATAAGAAAACATTTGTGCTTGCTTAAGTCATTGTCTACCTGTAATTTTTCATCTATTCCCATTACACCAAATTCTTCTCCAATTTATCCAGGGCAGATGAAGAGAGTAACCTTTGCATTCTTGTTATCAAGAGTTTTGTCTAAGAGCTCAAGATAGAAAAATGGAGGCCTCCTCTAATTTTATCTTTATGAAAATCCCATCAAGTAAAGGCCCGGTCCTGCTGCACTTACGGATGCAAAGAGGATGTAAAACGTTCAAAAAAGCTTGCCATCCATTGGAAAATGCTATGCATCCGTTGTGTACTCATTGCATATGTGTTTCATATGCTCTCATCCATGAGCATCTGTCCACTGAGATTTCATCTGTGCAAGAAGTTTTGAGCTGCACAAACTTTGTGAACAGATGAACTTTCTGCCGGGTACGATGTACATCCGCTACGTATACGGGCAACAACGTTCTATGTCCGTTATCATCCGTTAACATCCACTGTATCCCTCTCTGCATCCTCTGGCCATCCCCTCAACCACATCCGCTGCAGCTGAAAACAGAAAGAGGAGGAAACAAAAGGTATGGAAACATGGAACACATCCTCCACAGGATCCTCCAAGTCTGCCAGCATGGAGAGTGCAGCTGTCAGGGGGTATCTGCGTGGGGCCCTCTGAAGACACCTGCCTGGAAGGGTAGCTGGCTCCTGGCTGAAGAGGATGGCTGTCTGTGGGCTGTCTGAGGGAGAGGGGTCTCAGAGGGGCTGCTCCTCGGTGGCGGATCTCACCTCCAGGAAACTGCCCTTGGCCATGACATACATCTTCCCTGTCAGTGAGCTTGACAGTGGCCTGCCCGGAATTTTTTGAAATGTTAGCTTGCCATACCAGTGGTGCATGTGCTTCCACTATCCAAGGGTACTTCTGCAGTGACCCAGGCTCTCTGCCTTGTCTCTCCAAGCTGCCTGCTTCTTCTTGGTGTCGCAATACAGTCTGTGGCCCTTTCTCCAGAGGTACTCATTCTCCCTCAGCCATTCCAGCACCTCATCATCATGCTCCTTGGAAACGGTGTACTGTTTCCTCTTTCCTTCTCCTTCCTTGCCTCTTCCTCCCTCTGGGCAGGGGCTTCAGCAGGGCCTTCAGGGGCTTGAGCAGGCAGGCCTTCAAGGTTTGAGCAGCAGTGCCTTCAGGGGCTGAGCAGCAGGACCTTCAGAGCAGGGCTTTGAGGGCCTTGGGGCTGGTCCACCACAGCAGCAGCAGCAGCAGCTTCAGAGTCGTGCCAGGGGGTGGGATGCTGGTTCTGGCCTTCTTGCCAGGGCTGGAACGAGTAGGCACGAGCTTCCTCTTCTTGCCTGACTGACGAACCATGGTGTTCCTGCTAGATGTATGTGGCAGCATGTCTTTCCCCTGTTTGCTGACTGCATGCATGCTGCATCCTTTTATATCTATGGAGCTGATGCAATTCATACTCCCCACATGTGCAGTGAACGCTTTGCATCCGATATACATCCGCGCAGTATCCCCTTTGTTTCCTGTAGGCGTCCGTGATGAATCCGCTTCATCCGCTATGCATCTGCCCCTTCTGCTGTGCATCCGCTTTGAAATTCTCCCTCAGAACCCCTTCGGATGTGTCATCTGCTTCCATCCGCTGTCATCCGCTAGGCTTCCGATGAACTTCCGTTTAACATCCCCACTACATACTACCCACGTCCGTTCTTTTCTGTTCTGTTTATGCAAATTGTTGCCACCTTTTGGAGTGGATGACAATGGATGGAGCCACCCCCGAGATTTTGCTCATCCGCTGTGTCCTTTATGCACACGTTTTGCATCTGTTGGCCAGTGGGACCGGGCCTTAAGTTGGAAATGGCCTAAATCACCCCATCAAACCCCTCTCTAACAAAGTATGTACTTGAACCAGGGTGTCTCTTCCACTGCAGATTCCCGCCTTTCTTCTTTATCAAATAGGTTGGGAAAGAGCAGCAGTGGAATGAGCTAGAGCAGGGGTCTCCAACCTTGGCAACTTTAAGATTTGTGGACTTTGCTGGCTGAGGAACTCTGGGAGTTGAAGTCTACAAGTCTTAAAGTTGCCAAGGTTGTACACCTCTGAGCTAGAGGCCAGTGGAGATACAAGTTAGTTCACCATATCAAAATGAAGTCCTGACTAGGCCCCTGCAACCAACATTAAATATCCAAACAAATGGGCTTGCTTTGTTGCAAATGTCATATTTTGCTGTCCTGAAATATCTGCTTTCAGATCCTATAAAATTCATTACAAAATATCAGAGGGAGATATCTGCTTGACAGAAAAATAACTGCTTCCTCTAGTACTACAATTTATCCTCCAGTTGGCACTTGGCCAATAGTCCTGTGCCTACCCTTCTGAACAAGTCCTCAACAAGTCTACTTTGGGAGGTTTGACAAGTTGCCATCTTATTGTGACAATTATGTTTTTTAGGACAGCAAGTCTCTCTAGAGAGCCACAAACAATAATCACAATTAAATTTCTGATTTGGATGATGAGATTAGGGTAGTGTATCAATTTGCCAGCTATATAACAATCAGCTGCTTTACTTTATGAGGGAGACATATTACCTTTGTCCATAATTTCCCTTGCCCAGACAATTGTCATGTTCTACTATAAAATAAGGCAGTGCTGGGAAATTGTATCAAGGTCAGCTTGGACTATCTTACATATCTTATGTATGAATCCCACTTTACCTGAACAATTTCTCCTAATAAACTATGTAATGTTGGCATCAGTTTTACTACTCAATAGCCCACTTAGTAGTTTATTTTTGCTCTCCAAAAGTGGAAATTCAAGTACGCAAACTTGAAGGAAAGACTGTTGGAGCTAATCAAGTTCCTATTTAGCCACTTTCCTTTGCACACCACCAAGAAATTACATAGCAGCATATTGAATTGCCTTATACTGAGATGATACAGTTTTCTGTATAGTCTGGTGTGGGCCACATCTTTACAGGACTTTTTGCACATGCAATATTTCCCAGCTTTACTTAGTGAGAGACAAGGGATTGAATACAAAGCAAGAGCTTTTCCATTAAGTTCCTGCATTTCCCAAAATCTTATTGGAACTGAACACCCAATACCAGTATTTCAGTCTATAAGTTAAAAACAGCTTCATTTCAGGACTTTATGCAATTGGGGTTTTTGGCATTGCAATATTTATTTGTTTGATTATGTGAGCAGAACTGAAGTCATGTTGGATGACCCATTGAATTAAATAAGGAAGTGTGTCTCAAACTCAGTAGCTCT
>BHFT01043685.1:0-11249 GCA_004320025.1 Laticauda laticaudata | reverse complement strand
GTTTTTTAAGTGTTCAGAAATCTTTATTGTCCCCTTGACATTTAATTTTCCAGTTTAATTACCTATTGATGCCAAAGAGGGTTTTTCCAATTTCTCATTCTTCTCTCTTCACTGTCAACATAAGGAAGGAGAGTTGGAAAAAATTTTTTTTCCTTTTCCACTTTCATTTGCAGCTTCACAATCTTCTTTGGGAGCGATGTATCTTTTATAAAATTTAAAATCCAGGATACCTCAGTTGTTGCTTCTTATCTAGGTCAGCCAAAACTTTCATTTAACTTCCTCTTGCACTTTCTTTTCCAGCTGAGTGCTTCTTTGTGGTGGCCATTTCTGACCACCGTTCTTACCGCCTTCGGGAAAGGGAGTTTAGCCAGCTGAGGAGGAAAGATGCGGCTTTCCTCGACTCTGCTGGAGTCTCCCCCCTCTTCACCACCTCTATGGGGTGGCTTAGCCCCAAAGCCAGCTGGCTCGAGGTGCTCCAGTGGCGAGCCCAGGCAGAAACCATACACAATCGCAGATTCTTGGCTGCCGCCGAAGCCCTGCAAACTGGAAGTCCAGATCCAGCAAATGGTTTTAACTACTGGTAATCCAAATGATATTGACCATTTCTCTTCCAAAAATCAATCCATCCTTCCTCTTCCTTTTCTCTCTTTTTCTGTCTTTCTCTCTTTCTTCTTACATATCACCATGTATATTCATGTTTCAATATGTGCAAACATACTGTTTTGTCTCTTCTAGAAAAGGAAATATTTTATAGTAGCCAAAGGATGAAAAAAACATGCACATGGTATTTTACAATACTATTTTTCATTTAATTGGTCTAAAATATTATGTAGTAAACAAATAACTACTGATATACACAGTAGATCTTTCTTCAGTTGTTTGTTTTTCCTTTGTTTTACTGGTTTTTATAAATCTTTTTTTTTACAGGAATGTTCCATTTAATTGTTGTTTTAAGTATATTTTGATTGATTGACTATATTTTGTATCTTTTCTAAATATACACACATATTATCTGAAGTCAGACAAACTGCCCATTTTCCCATTTTCCATATGTATGTATGTCTTGCAAAAATAAATGTATTATAAACCTGAAACATCCATCTGCATTGCTGAGACTTTTAAGTTAATATCTGAAGCTTATATGCTTCCATGTGGTTGTTATTAGACCTATCAGTTTGATTTAGAATTATTACAGGGTAATTTAGATTCAGACCAAACCTGGGAATTTTCATTTGCTAAATAAGGAAGCAGAACTTTGATTATCTATTTATTTATTGCTTTATATTACATTAGAGGACCCACATGACTAACAGAGCAGACTTTGCTTTTTCATTATAACATTTAAATAAAAGTTTAAAAGCATCTCTGTGAACAAATACATTTATTACATACTCAAGCAATAACTTGCTCATAGTTGTACACTAAAAATCAATAAAATGGGTCCATAAAGTGAAGGAATATCATTTTTCCTCAATTTACCATTTTTCAAATAGTATCAGAGGATCTTTTATTTGAAATCATTTGGAAAAATTATTGTGAGCAAAGATGATTCTGACTTTTTATTAAGAAAAGCTAATTGGATTTAAAAAGTTGCATCAAATAACAAAATATATTCAGAAAAAATATAGTAATTAGAATTGGAAAGAAACAGTGCTATTATGTATGTATGTGAGATTCTGGTTAAGGAAATAAATTTGAAGTGCTAGTAAAACAGGAATAAGTAACAAAAAACACAAGAACAATTGTAGTTCATCTGAAAGTACCCATAAACACAAAGTACTTTAAAGTGGTGTTTAAGGGAACACAATATATCTTAAAGTCTTTTAAAGTAACTGAGTTTATTCCAGAAGTTCTTGAATTCAAGAGTAGTTTTAGCATTTTTGTTAGATTTCTTATACTATAGATATTTGTAGTTTTCTAGCTTTTTCTAGGAGTGAGCAATCTTTTTATTTGTAAACAGATCATCCGAGCTTGCATTATGTAGTATGTGTGAATACTTCAAAGGAGACTATTCTTCCATAATAGTCTGATTCATGACATAACCTACAAAGAAGTATTTTTGCCAATGGAGTCTAGCACTCAGTTCACAGAAACTTACAGAAAGCAGTTCACCTTTGCACTGCTGGCACACTACTATTGCTTAGGTATTAAATATGCAAAGCACAGGCCACACTCTTCTTCAAGTGCTCTTAATGATTACACCTCACCAAACCAACAGATAATTAGGCTGTACCTAATAGATCTGTTCTACATATTATGTTATCCAATCGGTTCCACCACTTGCTCTTCCCAGCTTTCATGAAAACTAAAGAAATTAATACTAATTTGCTTTATTAAGGTCTCAGATTATTTGGAGAGATTCAGGAAAATAGAAATCCTTTAGTCTTCCAGAAGATCTGTAAGGATAGTAGGGAAGACATCTCTTCTCAGGTAGTCCACCAAGCAACATTCAAAGATGAGGTAAAAATGTGTACCCCAATCTATCTTCTACTTTAGAATTCATACACTATTAAGAAAATCAGTAAACAAGTATGACCTAATAAGATTAACGTTTCAATATGAAATTTAATAGGACTTTTTAAAGAGTTTTCTCTGATCAAAGTTCAATTCAGTGAGTTAAATAAATAAAGATAGTTGTTCCCAGTTCCCCCATGACTTTTCAAATGTAGTTGTTAATGGAAATCAAATGCATCACTGAGACATATTTATGATACCTTTGTGAAGTTTTCCAGTTTTTGTCATTTAATAGAGAAAGATGGGGTTATTTATTTTTTATACATGCAGGGGTTGCTGAAGCAAAGAATGTAGTTGACTGTATGTAATTTAGTAAGATGGTACTTCTAAACAGGTTTTGCTCCAGTTATTTTCTCAACTATGTCAGAATCAACATTTTATTCACCATCACTCCTGGTAGTGGTAGACTTGGTAGGCGAGGGGCTGCTGAAATCCGTGGAAAGGCTGTGACATCGCCTGGGGTGAAGGAGCAGACCTGGAGTAGGTAGCAGGTTCAGCTGGGCCTGGAGGGTGGTGCAGGAGAGCTGTGATCCTCTCCTTCATCGCCTGGTACTGGGCCTTGGGCATGTCCATGAGGGTCTGGGCCACGTACATGATGAAGGGCTTGCGGTTCGAGGATGGTATGTCAAAGTGGGCCAGCTGGGAGAGGAGATCTGTGCTTGCTTTGATTGTGTTCCTGATCTCCAAGAGGACAGTGTGGCTCTGTCCCTCCNGGTAGGCTTGGTAGGCGAGGAGCTGCTGAAATCCGTGGAAGGGCTGTGACATCGCCTGGGGTGGAGGAGCAGACCTGGACTGGGTAGCAGCAGGTTTAGCTGGGCCTGGAGGGTGGTGCAGAAAAGCTGTGATCCTCTCCTTCATTGCCTGGTACTGGGCCTCAGGCATTTCCATGAGAGTCTGGGTCACGTACGTGATGAAGGGCTTGCAGTTGGAGGATGGTATGTCGAAGTGGACCAGCTGGGAGAGGAGATCTGTACTGGCTTTGATTGTGTCCCTGAGTACAATGAGTTGTACAAGAGTACAATGAGTTGTACAAGAGTACAATGTGGCTCTGTCCCTCCGTTCTGCCTCTCTGCCTGATTTCTGTGGAGGTGGAGCTGGGGGTGGGGGTGGGTTGGTCTCTGGTGGCTGCTTCTTGCTCCATCTGAGAAAGGGGATCCTCCACGTCTACTGGCACGGGGAGTGCAGCTGTTGGGGGGGTCTCTGGCCCTCCAAAGACACATGCCTGGACACTGTAGCTGTCTCCTGGCTGGAAGAGGAGTGGCTCTCTGTGGGCTGTCTGAGGGAGANATGGGGCCCTCCAAAGACACCTGCCTGGACACTGTAGCTGTCTCCTGGCTGGAAGAGGAGTGGCTCTCTGTGGGCTGTCTGAGGGAGAGGGTTGACAGAGGGGCTGCTCCTCGGTGGCAGATCTCACCCTCCAGCTGCACCTGGCCATGACATAGGCCTCAGCAATCTGGGTCCTCATTTTACTGATTTCAGAAGGATAGAAGCTAAGTCAACCTTGAATCAGTTAGCATCAAATTCCTGGCAGTGGGAATGTAGAGTTAGCCTGGAATACTGCATTCTAACCACTGAAAAGGAAAAGCAACCTTTATCGGGAAAAAATGGGGGAAAGAAGGCATAGACTATCCTCTTAGATGGCAACTGAAAAAGATCCTCTACATCATAAATATTTATCTCCATATGTTTGAGACTTGAGTTCCCATTATCTCCAACAATAAAGACAGTCCAAAGAACTGTGAGAATTACAGTAGTACCCCAAACTATCAGGTTGGCCTTTTATGCTGTGCTTTACTGATATAGCGATTGTGTTTTGTGGATTTGAGATGGAAGATGAATCAGATCAAATACATACACACCAGCATCTGCACAACCAGAGGAGAAGAACTGTCCCTTGAGGCTCAATTGATATTGAATAAATTCTAACTTGTACAATAGCTTTAAATTGTTTTATATAAACAAATGAATTCTATAGCAATAAGCACAGCCAAATGGAATATAGTGATTAAGATAAATGATAATGATCAAAGTACTGTACCAAGGAGACTCATGTTCAGGTCCTCATTGGATCATGGAATTTATTGAAAGAATTTGGGCCAGTCCTCTTCAGTAGATACCCTTTTAGAGGATTGTTGTTATGAGGACAATCTCCAGAATGGCTCTTTTTATTGTTCACACTCTGCTACTAGCCCTTGCACAAGGCTTTCCTTGCACATTAAAGGAACACAGACAGGACCCAAATGATTGCAGGGCAGTGGAGGCCATTCATTGTCTTTGAAGATATAGCAACAGTGTAGTTCCCAAAGGAGCACATTTCAACCACAGCACAGAGAGGATATATGATCTCTTCCCTCCCTGCCACTATCTCTGCTTGCTGTTTATGGAAGCAAGGAAGTTTATCCTCTCCTTACTTTATTTTTTTTTTCCTGTCTCGGGCAAGCTGGCTTTTCATTAACAGCCCAGTTAGTATTGGTGGAAGTTCTGAAGATAACTTCACATTGGCAAGAAGGAACTTCCCCTTGTTGCCACTGTCACTGTCTACCCTGAGTCTCTTTGCACAGAAGAGGATAATCCCGCCCCGGGACTGAAAGAGTTTGGAGGGGAAGCATCTTCTCATACCAAGAAGTCCCTCCACAGCAGTGCCATCAGCCACCCCTGGCAAACATCAAGGGGATATGTCGAAAAACAGCAGGAAATACCTTGGCAAGGAAACAGATTGGGGTATTAGTGAGCTGATCTCCGGTTTGAGATATGAAGGAACAATGCAACTCTGGAGAATGAAGGTTGCCAGGACTTCCTGCTGGAGAAGGAGGGAGGGCATGGCAGATTAGGGGATGGGAACTAGAGGGCAGGGCATGGGGCTAAACTGTTTAGGAGAAAGCAACTCCTAGGCTGCCCCTTGGTCTCAGCCTAATTACAATATCCTCTATAACTGATTCTGATTTCTGGACCAAATATCTTTTCTAGGACTGGTGCCTAGGAAACAGTATTGGATCCAATGAACAATTGTTCCACTGTTCTCTATCTAATGCCAGATAAAGTATCTGTAATATACTGTATAAAGACATTCTAGATGTATATTGGAAATGGAAAAATCAGGAAGGGACATTTTATCATGCTTGGTGAACATGTAAAAAAGCTTAAGAACTGATTCAAATACACACATTGATATAGAGGCTTTTAAAGATTATTATTTCATTGAAAACAGAGGTTTTCTTCTAGAACTGATGGATTACAGTTAGGAAATACTCATGAAAGATTATTCCAATATCTGATTAATACAATGAGATTATTATATGCTCAAAGATGAAAGATTAAGGATAATCATTGTAACAGAATGTGAGAATGAACCTGGGATCATTTCTTTTTGGCAGGGTGCAGTCTGAAGTGCTTTTCTGTTTTGAGTTTGTTGATGTTACTTTTTAAGGGATATTTGATACTGTCTCTTTTCTAGGTGTCTGCATGTTTTCTTGGATGGGGAGATTGTGGGTCCCCATCAATTTTCATCTGAGGGGAGAAATCAATTGCTCAGTTTTAATGAGGCTGCTTCTGGTTTGGTTAGATTGGGAAGTAGGGGTCTGTTAGATGGACGCTGTTTCATTCTTTGATTATTGTGTTTCCTTCTATGTGTTACATATTTCCATTTGTCTTCCTCCAAGAGTTTATCAGCAGGGTTAAATCCTCTGGGAGTTATTTGTTCATTATTTGGTTCAATTTGGGTATAGCTTTCTGGTGTAGGTGGGAGTTTGGCTAGAGTTTCCTCTAGACCTCTTAGTACTTCACATAGTTTACATTTAATACATTTATAATTTTGTTCTTTAGGCATAAACACATACATGGAACATATATTACATACCACCATAGCATCAGTCACCTGTTCCATTAGTTATTCTTTTCGCTGGTTCTTTTAAGCGTAAAAAAATATGTTTCTTTTTTTTTCATCCCCTTTTCTGCCTTTTGTGCTCATTTTTCTTCCTTGTAATTTATTTAGCTTGCTTACTGTTTTGTTAGTTTTAAGGTTTTATCCCTTTCTTCTCTATATTTTTTAAAGTTTTTGAGCTCCAATTCCCTTCTACTGTATTATTTAAGATTTCCCTTATTTATTTGACTGATCTTGTTCTATCTTGATTTCCACTCTTGTCCTTATTTTTGCCTATTTAATTTTCTTTTATTTTCTGTCCTGTATTTTTATTCTCTACTGGGGTCTTTCCTCCCTGCCTATTGGGACCTCAGGATTAAATTGTTTCCTTCATTTTCATCGTTCACTGTTCTGGCCTCTTGTTGTTTTCTCTGCCTACTCCATTCTGTCTTTCAGTGCTCAGTTTTTTTTGTCTCATCCCTGCTCTGGCCAGCTCTCTCAGCCTGTCATTCAGCTGACTGGTCAGCTCAGCTCCACTGTCTGGTCTGCTCCACTCAGCCCACCACTCCACTCACTGTCACTTTCCCCGTTGCTTTCTGCACTGCTCTCAGGCTCTAGCTCACTGCGCTGCCCCTCGCTGCTGGCTGTTTGCACTGCTGCTGCTTTTTGATCTGTAACCACATGGATTCCATTTGCTGGGAGTTGTTTTCAGACTTGCAAAATTCTTACAATAAATGTAACATTAAAGTCATAGTTCTGTTTTTCTATCTGGAAGGGCTGAAAATCTGGGCTGTTATTCACATTTTTAAAAAATAATAAATATATAAGTATGAAAGATCCCAGAGGCCTTCTGGTTCTTTATGTTTCCACTTCCTTGGAAATAATAATTTAAAATGGTTTCTTCTGACCAGAATGGAAAATTAATCATAGTAATATCTTCAAATGTTCACCTATGAGTTGGTATTAGCTTATGGAAATAATATGCGTATTTGTGCCTCTCCCTGCACCTATGATTGAACCTTTGAATTCTCCAGCAGTGCCCTGCATATGTGCCTGAATCCATTGACAATGAACAGTTGTAAAGTCTTCAGTCTTAAGCAATGTTCTTTAGCCTAGGAGAGACTAACCATCAAGCTTCTCTTTGTAGGATGTTCTACTGCAGTACAAGTGGCAATGGATGCAATCCCAGAATCCCACAGGCTTTAGAAAGCTACAAGTCTTGCATAAGTTTCCACTTTTGTATTTCTACCACTTAGTGTTATCAAGCGTTGTCATTATTTGGGCAAGCGAATGCTTCATTCCCAGAATCCAACCACCAAGCAAAGCTTTTTTTTTTTTTACAAAAAACAATGCAGCTATGAGTTAAGCCCATCAGATCTTATGCTTCCCCCCTTGTTCTTCTCAGTAAAAGCAGTTATCTTAAGATGTTAAGAATCCCTGAATTTCCTTGAGAATGTACTTCCATCATAGAGTACTTTCTTGTGGCTGATGCCATGGTAGCAGGCTGTTTTCACAATTGCCAAGAAGTTGTTAGTCACTTACTCGACATGCCAAGAGGGAAGATTGCTTCATGTACTGGAATCATGTGGCTATTAATTCCATATATTTCTGCTGCATTTGAGCATTGTAGACCTGGCTCTGTCTCCCACCCCACCCCACCCATCCTTGGGGAAAACTCTTTACTTCCAAGCAGAGTTTTGTGTGCCTATTTGCCCCAAGATAGCTGCACTAGTATTTCATATCCCCCCCGCCCTTTCTTGCCATTCCCAATTTTGTTATGCAGTATTGAAGGAAAGGAAGAGGACATGAAAGAATCTGATTTAAATACCTCACAAGGATTGACACATGGCATTGTTGCTCCATCTCTCTGTTCAGATGTGTGCTCAAGATTATGTTTTTTTTAAATTTCTGTTGTTTAATTTATTGTTGCTGCTGCTATTGTTAGTAAACAGCAGAAGAAGCAGCAACAACAAATTAAATAGCAGAAATTAAAAACATAATACTCTAATTCAGAGATTTGCAGCCTGGCAAGACTTGTGGACTTCAATTCCCAGAATTCTACATTATTAAACAAATGATTTTAAGTCAAGAACTACCTGTAGAGGCACTTCCTGTTACCTGTTAAAAGACCTCTTTCACCTGGAGATGCTAAGGCCTGTATCTACAACTTTTTACGCATCAAGTAGATGTTGGACTACCTCTGAACTACAGTCTCTCCCTAATGATGTGGCTTACTGTAGTGGAAATAACAATAGCACTTGGATTTATATACTACTTTATAGTGTTTTATAGCCCTCTTTAAGCTGTTTATAGAGTCAGCATATTGCCCTTAAAAATTTGGGTCCTCATTTTACTGACCTTGGAAGGATGGAAAGCTAAGTCAACCCTGATCTGGTGAGAACTGAACTGCCAAACTGCAATCAGCCGACAGTCAACAGAAGTAGCCTCAGTACTGCACTCTAACCACTGTGCTACTACGGATTTGAAGACACTGCAGTTTCCAAGTTCATTTGAACACCATATGTAATATGGAATGGGAATGTATGTGTGATCATGCGTGTGTAGCTGGTATATTGGGATTTTGTTCCAATTTGTCTCCTCTGCATTTGTTTATCTGCTTCTTCAGTACACAGAGCGTTGGTTTCAAGAAGTGCCAGCCTTTGTCAAAGAATGAAATCAGCCTATCTTTAGCAGTGTCCCCCAAACATTTATATTTCAAGGGCATTCAGAGACAGACCAGGCTCCTGAGCCAATCTTCCCAATTGGCATGTGTTCTTGTTTTAATCCTGATGAAGATAAACACAGTTCCATGGGAAAAAACAGCAGATAAGAACATTGGACAGCTGGGAACTTTGAGGCGAAGTCTACAAATATGTAGATTGCAAGGCATTTTTGTAAGCAACAATTGAATTGAATGCAAGGAAGGCTTTTGTTAAGATATTTAAATTTAGCAGCTGGAGCAGTGGGGTTGTGCAGTGAGCCAGAACACAATTGTACTAGATTGATACCAGTGTGCTTGCTCTTCTGGCAGGGGTGAGGTCTTTTTCCACACCTTTTTCCTTTGTGGGCCTTGTGTCATCTGGAATTTACCTCATGATGTCCCTACTGTATTGATTTACCTGATGATGCTCCTATTTGCCTAACTATCTAGTGTATTGTATATAAGTTGTAAAATATATTTATTTATTCAAAGCTACAAGTTTGTATCAAAGTCTCTGATTCCATTTGGACACCAACTCTGCAATTCCCTGAGTTTTTGACTCCCATGCTGAAGGCAAAGTTCGAAGAAGTGTTGGGCACCTTGATCCCTGACAGTTAGCTTTAAAGATGTCTGAATTCAATGCACCAGGTGAGCAAAGCCTTTGGCCATGAACATTGGAAATGTTGAGAGCATGTTGCAGATGTAGAACATAACCATACTGATAAGGCTATTTGCCTCCCATAATTTCTTTACTAGCAGACTTTCTCTTCTCTTGCGGATGCACACTGAATGGAACCCACCCACCAGTTTTCGAGCTTTCTTTCTCATTAAGGGACTGACCTCTTATAAGCAAGAAGAAGGTGTTAGACCTTACAATCTTTGTTTACTCATATGTAACTGCCCTTATTTAACAATTTCATCCTCTTTCACTGGACATTTTCATGGGGAATTAGAAAAGACCATTTAGTTCACATCAAGCAACCAAATAACTTGGAGTTTCCCTAATAATTGAAATTTTTTTAGAAGGTATCATTAATTGAAATAGAAAAGCCCCATTTGATTATCTGTAGAATTCATGTGCAGGCTTATTTTCTCTGTGAGAATAAACCAGAGACTGGCAGATATTTGTTGTCCTTGCATCTATCTCTAGTTTTATCTATGGACACCTAGTTTAGCTCACAGCAGAGCCAGGCCAGTACAGGAATGGTACATCCAACCATTTGGTTCAGTTCCATCTCTAATCCCTTCCCCCCTCGGTTCAGGCCCAGGATGCTGGTGCATGAACTGATGTGACAATGGAAATAAATCATTGCACACAAGGACTTGTGTAATGCAGAGATGGGGAAAAGTATTCCAAATATTCTCCATAGATATATAGACAAGGTACCACTTGCAGGAAACAGTCTGAAAGAAATAATGCAAGAAAAAAATAACTCTAACCATTAAAGGCTTAATATGTTCACAGGTTCTTCATTATGGTTTGTTCATAGGTTCTTCATTATGGTTTGTTGACTGAACCATGAATGTCTGAGCTCACAGAACATACTAAATGCTATGCTCCATACCCATGAAGGGTTCATTATTCTTTATGGTTCTTTTTATTAGATTTTTACATTAAGTTCACAAAAATTTACTCTACATGGAACTGCCCTTGAAGAATACCCAGAAGCTCCAGTTGGGGCAAAATGCAGCAGCCCGCATGGTTTTGTGCAAACCCCAGTGTACACGTTTCACCTTTCCTGCGGAAGCTGCATTGGTTGCTGGTTTGCTTCCAGGTGCAATTCAAGGTGCTAGTTGTCACCTTTAAAGCCCTTCATGGCTTGGGATCAGGTTATCTAAGGGACCATCTCTTGCTGGTCACATCTACCCAACCCCTCAGAGAGGGGAGGCAGGGAATGTTGTGGGTCCCATCCCTGAGGGATGGGTGAGAACCAGAAGAAGAGCCTTCTCTGTGGTGGCTCCCTCTCTCTGGAACACCATTCCCCCCGAGATTAGAATGTCCCACTTTCTAATACTTTTTTGGAAGGCACTGGGGAACCCAGAGCGGGATGTAGCCCATCAAATGGCTGATGTGATGTGCTGTCATCAGGGCGGGGGGGCATAGCCTCTCAGTCCCAGTCATTTCTGGATCTTGAAAGAACGCTAAGCGAAGCACTAGAGGGCCTGACCACCTAC
>BHFT01043684.1:0-18573 GCA_004320025.1 Laticauda laticaudata | reverse complement strand
ATGGAACATTTTTCTCGTCTGCTGTGTCCTTTTTACAAACGTTTTGCATCTGTCGGCCAGTGTGACAGGGCCTTTAGGCTGTGTGGTCTATAAGCAGGATACAATACTAAATGGCAAAGATACAGTATGTAGCAAAGATGACTTACAAAGGGAGGAAGTAATCTCACAGCTTCCAGATCTGCTGAAGTGGGTGGGGAGATTAAGGTGAATCAGAAGAGATCAGCAGCCAGTGGGGGAATTTTACCAGCTGCGTCTGGTCTACTAGACTCACTGATCTTCCCCACCCCACCCCACCCCCGTAGTGGAAAGCTATGGTTGCTAGCATTCCCACTAGCTAGCAAGATCAAACACTGTAGTTTTAAAAAAGGGTTTCCACAAGTGCAGCAGATGTAGGAATAGACCCAATGAATCCAAATCCATTCTATTACCTGAAAGGATTGATGTAGCTCATTTCTTTCCTCAACCTGCCTTTACTGCTTCCAATAAAAAAGGATTCCCTTCAGATTTTACTCCACTAGTCATTGCTGACTATAGGGGCAGTACTCATCTCTGTTTTAAATCCATTGAGCTAGAGCTGTCTGAAGACATTTCTGCAGTCATGTAGCCAACAGGATGACATGGAGCATTGCTTTCTTCCCACTGAAGTGGTACCTATTTATCTACTCGCATTTGCATTGCTTTCAAACTGCTAGATTGGTAGAAGCTGGAGCAAGGATGGGAACTCACCCCATTGCATGGGTCAAACCTGGGCTGCTAGCTTTCCAGCTGACAAGCCCAGCATCTTAACTGCTGAGCCACCGCAGTTTTAATTTTAATTTTAAAAACGTGGTGGCTCAGCATGGTTTTTATCTTTCATCCGTTCTTCCAATGCACTGATTTAAAATAAAATAATCCAGTAAACTAAAAATGTGGCCACAGGTTAGTACACTTCCAAGCTATACCAAGCCAGTAGTGCTCAGAATGAGATTGATATTATTAATTCAGTTGAAAAAGGAAAATTAGAACCATAGAATCGTCAGGCTCGAGGGAAGAGAAAGGTCTCCTGGTTAGTACAACCCCTTGCTCAAGGAAAGAGCCTTATACCATACCAGTCAAATGGTTGTCCAGTCTATGTGTCCTAGATATAAGGGCAAATGGAGTGAGGTATGGTGGGAACAAATTATTATTTCTAGAAAAGAAATCCCGTAAAACCTGATTGTGAGTGGGGTTGGGAAGTAATATCTTCAGTGGTGGGATTCAAAAAATGTAACTATTGATTCTGTTGGCATCGCTTGGTGGGTGTGGCATGGCTTGGTGGGCGTGTCTTAGTGGGCGTGGCAGGGGAAGGTTACTGTAAAATCTCCGTCCTCACTGCACTAACCTGCTTTCCAGCTCCATTCTCCTGTTCAGGGCAACAAAAGAACATTCAGCCAATCAGCTGGGACTCAGGAGGCAGAAAATAGATGGGGGCAGGGCCAGTTAGAGGTGGTATTTCCCGGTTCTCCAAACTACTCAAAATTTCTGCTACCAGTTCCTCAGAACTGGTCAGAACCTGCTGAACCCGACCTCTGAATATCTTCCTTAAGTAAAGCTTGGCTTCTGATCACAACATGAACACAGTCATGCAGGTATTTTTGGCAGAGAGTATGGAAGTTGCTTATTGTTACTGTCTTCTAGTTTTTTGTTTTACTTTTCTATCTGTGTGGAATGTGATTGGAATGTGATTCTAATGGAATAGAAGTTTCCTTCGGAAGTTGCGGGAGCTTCATCACTGGAGGCTTTCAAGAAAAGACTGGACTGCCATCTGTCAGAAATGGTGTAGGGTCTCCTGCTTGGGCGGGGGAGTTGGACTAGATGACCTAGAAGGTCCCTTCCAACTCTGTATCTACCCTATCACACTGCAATTTTCTCTGGTGTCCCATTCATGTACCAATCAGGTCTGACCCAGCTTAGTTTTTTTCACGATCATCCAAAATTGACTAAAGAAGTTTAAAAGTACACAATTGTTTCTTTTAGAGAAATGCATGCATAAAAGAATGAATAAATAATAAACAAAAATCTTTGATCCATAAACCTGGGAATATATGTCAACCCACAGAGAGGAGCAGATTGCAAAAGTTAAATGCCCAAGCTTTACTTCAGAATACCATACTTAAAAAAAAAAAGAGGTGTGAAAATGCAAATGCAATTAATATTGGTACTGTAAGTCAGGCTTACCCCAAAGAGCATTTCACCAATGTGATATTTTGTTGTTACAGAGAACAGGGGTGTTCTCTCACTAGGTTCAGTCCTAGCATTAAGGAGAGTGAGATAACCACATCAGATGGCCAATCTGGGCTTGTGGGTAGCAATGGCAGACCTCCGAGCTGATTCTCCTAAGTTGTCCCTGCTTGGATGGCAGAGCTTCCCATCACAGGATCTCTGAGCCTCCTAAATTAGCCCTTGTTGAAAGATAGCATTCCATCAAAGGCCAGTCAAGGCAGTTTCTCTAATAGTATGTGGAAATGGGCTTGAGAGGCAGGAGGGAGGGCCACAGACAGGCAAGTAGCGTGCAAAAGAAGATTCAGCCAAAAGAAGAATCGGTGGTTTGGGAAACATTTCAGAAGAGACACACTCTAGTTTTCCAGACAGTAAAAGGAAAAGGGCTAGACTTTCAGACTTGCGAAATTCTTTTAATGTAACCTTAAAGCTGGTACTCCTGCTTGTGCTTCTTGTCTGGACTTACTTCTCAGGGCAACCATTTCCATGCTTGAATGGCGAAGGATTGAAAGGATAATCTCACATGTCTGGAGAACAGAACTCTTCCTTCATTTTTCTTGCTGTAATTCTGTTGTGAAATGAAGTTGCTAGCAAACCAGCTTAATCTCTTTGAGTACTTCACTTTGCTTCATAAAAGAAATATAATAGTTAGTGAAACAGAGCTTATTTGTATCTATTAAATCTTAGCTGAGATCTGACTGACCCACCAAGGGGGCTGGAGAAGCTACTCAAAAAGTCTCAGATTCACATGGAAATTTCTTGTATTGGCTGCCCACCAAAAGGGGGAAAAATTTACGTTTGCAGTTGGTGTGTGCACACATATTTCTTGGTAGCCAATTGCCATATGGAGCATTCCCATCAAGTCCAATCAAAATAAGTATGATTGTGTTCCACCCCAAAAAACAACTTTGTAGCAGGAACTAATCTTGGAGTCAATATTAAAAACTGCAGACCTTCTAAGGAAAATGGTGTTAATAAACCCTGTCCTATGGTTTGTTCTAAAAACAAACTGAAATTCTGAAAAAGGCTGAAAGTTTTTTCAATTTAAAACCAAAACTTTTGAATAATAAACATAATAATTTACTAAACTTGTACACTGCTTAGTTCTCCACAACACTGCATGGCTCACAACAATGAAAGAAAGAAATGACCATCAAATCAATAAAATATTAAAATATGGCATTTAAATCCTCCTCAGAATTTGACAAAAGAAATCTTCCTGAGTTTGCTGTTGAAGACCAACAGAAAAGATTAACTCAATAACTGCTCAGGAAATGATACGCTGGAAGTTGCTTTAGAAATATTTAGAAATTAACATGTCATTGCCCTCAAATCATTTCCTGCTCAGAAAAGGCAGCAGCCGATGGACAGAGCTATGATCCTACATTTAATCTTTCTGTAGCGCTTTCTAATATCCTTCCCAATACATCAAGACTGTCTCAAGATTGTGGATTTTCAGGTTACATTTTGCAAATATCAAAATCTCTTAGTCTGTGGCAGGGCTACTTAAGTGTTCAAATATCAGCACTAGTAAATTTATCCCAATTTGTACAAGAACTATCCACTCTGTGTGATATCCATGTTGTACTCCATTATTTGCTGACCTTTCTCTCTGTTTCCCACATAATGGATGTGCCCTTAGACACCTGGTACAATCCACAAAGGTGTCAGATGCTTTAGGATTTCTTTACCCAGCTGATATACATATGCATGAAGGCATTATAGCATACATGACATAATTTGCCCCACCTGCTCTTGTGGTGTAGACACCCACGATATGTCACAGCACTGATGCCAGTAACTGCAACTTCTAACAATCAATTCCTGAGCAATGGCACTAGTTGTCTAGCATATCCCTTGTCATGACAGTTTGCCTGCCAAACTCTGAAAAAAAGAGAAGGACCTTAGTAGCTTGGTTGCATGGGGGGAGGAGTAGAGTAACAGAAAGTGAAAATTTTAAAAACAAAATTTGCATTGACTTTGTCTAAAAAAACTGTAAAAAACAGTAAAACTGAGGGAAGAATATTTGTTAATCTCTACTTTTGCTCCTGATACTGATAAACCCAAGGTATTTGTTGTCTCTTTGGTGCAAATCTGTGCAAAATTGAATCATTTTCCCTTTTTTCAAGCTATAAATTGCTGTGGATTGGATTGTCCTTCATTCCTGTTTCTCACCGCACTATTGTTCTAGCCAGATCTCAAAACGTAGCTTCCTCTTCTCAAAAGACTCAGGAGACTCAAGCTGTGCGAACAAATGCCTACAACTGACAAGGTTAGTTAAAGAAGATAATACCACTTGCCACTTTGTCTACATCGCTTCTTTTCCTTGTGGCTATCACTAGTCAGACACAAAAGCTGGGAAATTCCCAGCTGGAAGCTTAACATGCCTGTCTGCAGGTAGTGGGACTTGAGATGCCCCTTCTAGTGAACTCCTCTGCCTCTGACATATGATTCACCTGCTTGTCTCCCTGGGCTCTTGAGAAATCATGCATCACTAATGCAAGGCTTCCATCCTCCATGAAGCACAATTCAAATGAGTCAGCAAGGAGATGGTTGTATTATTTTTATCTCTGTATGCCATAAGCATATGGAAGAGATCTTCATTACCAAGGGCAGTTGGACTTTCCCATTTCCCCTTCACATATTGTCACCATACTTCTTAAGGTCGGATACTATTATTGTTCAAAATGATGCCTAGCATGTGGCAAGGCAAAAAGTTTATGCCCTATTATTTTAATTCTCTCCAATTTTCCTATCGCCAAAACTACTTTTTGAATTAGCACCAGGTCAGAGAGATTTCAGATTTTTGAAGCACTGCAATAATCTGGAAAGCTTCCTTCCTTCCTTCCCTCCTTCCTTCCTTCCTTCCTTCCTTCCTTCCTTCCTTCCTTCCTTCCTTCCTTCCCCCTTCCCTCCCTTCCTCCTTCCCTTCCTCCCTTTCTTTCTTCCATCCAAATTGCATGTGAAAATTAAAAAAGTAAAATCAAAGAAACCAGGAATAAGAACTTCCTTCCCACTGTGCTATTTCACCAATGAAACCTGGACAGAAAGCAAATATAAATTTCCTTTTTCTGGAAAAAGTTCAGTGAGGATGGCACAGAAAATTTGTCAGGGGCCTTTCCCTGGGGAAAACGGGGCTCATTGGGATTGATTCTGCACAAATGTGCACTGCTTTGTGAGAGGATCAGTGACATACCTTCCAAACACCACATGAGCCTCTCAGTGCCTCATCAGATATTCTATAGCAGATTATAACTATCATCTGGGAGTTTGCCACATCAAATAGTCACCCAACACTGTTTCTGTGAAACTTTCTTTTTTTCCTTTCCAATCTATATATAATCACATCTCCATTTTCATCCTTTGGCAAGTTAAAGAAAGAAAGAAAGTAGCCAAGAATGTATGCATGTTGTTATTTGGAGAACGAATTTACAGTTAATGACAGCACAAAGACACTGTGGCAATCTTTTCTCCTTCCATATTCCCTGAGTATTCACAAAACCTTCCTACTTTCTTTAAAATGATGAGAGCATCATGGCATTGCATCACAACAAGCTCCACCTTTTGGAAGAAGGTGGGCAACATACAAAATTGCCATGCAAAGCCGTGGTGGCACAGTGGTTAAAATGCAGTATTGCAAACTCAGCTCACTGCCAGGAATTCGATCCTTACTGGTTCAAGGTTGACTCAGACTTACTTACTTCCTTCCTAGCTCGGTAAAATGAGAACCCAGATTGTTGGGTAGAATGTGCTGACTCTGAACAGCTTAGAGAGGGCTGTAAAACACTGTGAAGCGGTATATAATATAAATCTAAGTGCTATTGCTATGGAACAGCACTGCACTAATTATTCTGCCTCTCTGACCCCCTCTTGGCCCCTCTGTATTCCCCATGATGTATTCTCATCTTGTCCTTGTCATGAGACAGGTTTGAATAGTCCTTAAACTAGTGTTAAAGTAGTATTTCTTTCCATATATTGCCTTCAGTGCAATCTCTAGGTCTATAAAATCAATTCATATAAAATGTAAAATCTATCAAATCTAAGCTTGAGAAGTCAAGGAACTGCAGTGACGAAGCATGGAAGCCGAACAAGCAATGGGGACGCATGTCTTGCTGTGCTGGTCTTCTGCTGATTCCAGGACTGAGGAGAGCATTCCCACTCAAGAGCTTTGGACTTTATTCCTTACTTCTGAGAGGAGAAGATTTTGACAGTCTGCTACGATACTTCTTCAAGAAATGCTGCCACATGACTCCCATTATCTCTCTCTCCAGCCTTGGGATAAAAATCACCCAACTGATAACTGGGCAGGCCCAAGAAAGATTGATACAATTAACACAATTATAATTCTAAGAAGTCACAAGCTAAAAGGTAATCCAGCCTGCCTGCCCTGCCTGCCCTGTCTTTATATCATTCCATGTAATTTGTTATTTATTTGGCCCTAGAAAAAGTTGAGTGGCTGCCATCTAGCCAAGAACATGAAGTCTGCTGGGGAAAGTTTTCTTCTTGGTTTTTTTTTTTTTTTAATTTTCAAGGATGTTGCCTCAGACAATTTACTACACTGAACACTCTGAGGAAAAAACACTAAAACTCTCTCAGGAAAAAAAAAATCATGTTACGTGTGATTCCAGGAGAGAGGGGGAGGGAGAAGAGGGCAAGGAGAGGGGAAGGGAAGGAAGGAAGAGAAGAGAATAGGAGTTTCTACAGAACAATGAAAAGAAGAGAAGTTTCTACAAAACAGTAAAAGAAGAGTGAGAGGAGAAGAAAAGAAAGAGTTCTATAGAACAGAGTGAAATAATATCTAAAACTTCAAAGAAAAGGTTCATATTTTTCAAAGCCTTTTGCAAAGCTAAAGAGAAAGTGCTTTGGTGGTGAAGGTGCCTTGGTGGTGGTTAACAGGCACTTTTGTTATTAAACAAATAGGAAAGAGCTTTCAAAAATTATAAATGAGATTATGTCTCTTTATGTCCTGTAGATTTCCAATATATATGTCCACTGAAATGACTCAAAAGAAACTGTAGTTTTGAGTTGGGGTTACACAGTAACCCGGGAAGGATTTGAAATACTTCTCTTCATTGGCTTGTATAAGAACATAAAATGTGGATTGTAAGAAATGTGTCCAACATAGTAGTGGCAGTGCCCAATCTGAGATTTATTTCAAGCATACATGTTTTTGTTTTCATGGTTAGGAGAAGAACCATTTGGGGACCTAGGAACATTTATAAACTTAATTTCAATTTTGTAAAATTTAACAAGAAGGAAAAGAAACAGTTGATTTTTGCAGTACCTCATGCTACTGATAAGAGTTTAGGTTTGAGTAACCGTAAAAAAATGTTACCATTCAGCTGAAACCGGTATTTCTTTTTTTTTCTCCAGACGATCAGCTGTTTCAATGATCTGCTATGCCAGGATCCCCCTCACTGTCTTACTTCTTTGCCCAGGAGGCAAAAAATGAAGTGTGGGAGAGGGGGGGTGCTGCAAAAAAAAAAAAAGAAGCAACTCCCACCCAGTTATATGGCCACGCCCAACTAGCCGTGCCCACAGAGTAAAAATATTTGCATCCCACCCGTTAAAGGGATATGCCAGAGGTCTCCAAACTTGGCAACTTTAAGACTTTTGGACTTCAACTCCCAGAATTCTGGGAGTTGAAGTCCACAAGTCTTAAAGTTGCCAAGTTTGGGGGCCTCTTGGATATGCCCTCAGCAGACTCAATCAGCCAACAGGATCCTAATTATGACAACAAGGTGAATGTAGAACATTGATAGATCATTCATACATCAAGACTCAGCTCAGAAGATGTAAAATACAACTTTTAAACTGGAACAAATCAGTGTGAATTTTGATTACCTCCAGGTTCAGCCATAAATGAGACAAAAACTGTGCTGTGTTCTGAAAAAAAAATAGTAATTCTGAGTGAAGTTTGGAGAAGAGAGAATGATTAATGGGGAGAGAAAGAGAGAATGAGAAAACAGAAACAAAAAGAAAAGATGCTACCATGCTGCAGTGGTAGTTTTTAAATATCCCCTTAAGAAAAATGTCAATTTTTCTCCCAACAACCTTCCCGGGAACAGGAGACCTTATGTTTCTTGTCCCCTAAGACTGTCATTGCCAAGTCCTTTATCAAAAAGGATTACTAGCAAAAAAAAAAAAGTGAGATTCTGCTGGAAAAATTCAGTGGAACCGTTGAATCAAATTAAAATTCAAACACAGCCATAGCAGAAATATGTGCATGCAGTTTAAAAGTTATAAAAATTCACACTGTTTTTTAAAAAAAAGATAAAACAACCAGTCTGATCACAAATCAACGTTGTTGTTTTTTTTATCTAAGAAGTATATATTTAAAAGGAAGATAATCATTACTTAAATTTCATGGAACTGAGTCATGGAAAGCTTAAAAGGAAAAAGGTTGGATGTCTTTAGCAAAAGAGCAATAAAAGCACATAACACAGCATTCACTATAGTTTAAATGTCCTTTACTGGCCCAAACATAAAATTGTTGTTGTTGTTAGTCACGAAGTCATGTTCGACCCATCGTGACCCCATGGATAATGTTCCTCCAGGCCTTCCTGTCCTCTACCATCTTCTGGAGTCCATTTAAGCTCACACCTACTGTTTCAGTGACTCCATCCAGCCACCTCATTCTCTGCCCTCCCCGTCTTCTTTTGCCCTCAATCGTTCCCAGCATTAGGCTCTTCTCCAGAGAGTCCTTCCTTCTCATTAGGTGGCCAAAGTATTTGAGTTCATCTTCAGGTCAGGCCTTCTAAAGAGCAATCAGGGTTGATCTCCTCTAGGACTGACCGGTTTGATCACCTTGTAATCCAAGGGACTCGCAGGAGTCTTCTCCAGCACCATAGTTTAAAGGCCTCAATTCTTTGGCGCTCAGCCTTCCTTATGGTCCAACTTTCACAGCCATATCTTGCAACTGAGAAACCATAGCCTTGACTATACACACTTTTGTTGGCAGATGATAGAGATTGCCTAAAATGATAGAAGAGAATTTTAGTATTTTATTAAAGAATGAAATCCACTGAGGTTCTCTTCCTGTAACTGAACTCCTTCCAAGAAAATTGGGAAGAGGGGAGTTTTTCATTTTAACCCCTCACAATTCCTACTACTTGTCTTACTCAGTAGGATCCTTAATCCATCAGAGGTGGTTTTGAGGCCACCTGGGACAATTACAGGAGAGTAAGGAATTGTTGTTCTTCCACTATTTCTGTTGGAAGTAGTGCAATCTATGAAGGGGCTGTATTTCATCCATAGTATTGATGAGAATCAGTTAGAAGACCAAGCAGAACACCATTTTTAAAATTTATTCAAATTCTACATCAAGTCCGATTTTACAGGAGAAAAAATTAAGGAGAAATTGAGAACAATAGAAATAGCCTGATGTTTGTAGTATTTTAAATAAGAGTTCAAGAAGAATGATATTATTCAAGTGCCCACTTCATACACAATGGTGAACAGACCTTGTGCTACCTATAGGTAGAAAATGTGGCTACTTTCATGACTATAAGGTCACCATCCTTCTTTGCAATCAATTTTCTGATAACTCTAAGAAAGCCCCAACATTTTTATGAATAGCTATGCCCAGGGCTGGGATTCAAAAATTTTAACAACCGGTTCTGTGTGTGGCTTAGATGGTGGGTGTGGCTTGGTGGTCATGTGACTGGATGGACATAGCTTTGTGGTCATGTTATTGGCTGGATGTGGCCAACTCAATATCACTCACATCGAGGCATGCATATCCTTGCCTGGCATCTCATGATTGTGGGGATGCTGCAACAGTCATAAGTATGAAAAATGGTAATAAGTCACTTTTTTCAGTGCCATTGTAACTTTGAATGTTCACTCCACACAAGGAGTGTGTGGAAAGTATCAGCAAAGAAGGGGAAAAAACTCCAAAGAAGTTCCTAAGACAGGAAGTCTAGTCCTGCCAAGAATGTAATAATGGTTAACAGAGAGGCAGTTTCTGTAAGCAACACCAGAATGTTTCCTTCCCACCTTCCTTATAGGATTAGGCCAGTAATTTCTTCTAACCGAACTGCTTAGAATGTTAACAACTGGTTCTAGCGAATAGGTGCAAACTGGTAGAATCCCACCCCTGGCTATGCCTATAGTAGGCAGCTAATGTTCTCTTCATATTTTAAATTATTTCATGCATATCCTATATCATATCATGTACACACTCTGTGTGTATGTGTTTTATCTGCTGCATGGATGTATTTTTAATTTTTGTTCTTGGACTGTAAATAAATAAACTAATAGTGTAATACTGCTAAAGAGGTTCTCTCACCATTAATTTTTTTTTGTTTTATTAGCTGAAGCTTCAAAGTTGTTGAAGGCAGATCAAGCAGACATTTAATAATAATATAATCCAGAAATAAATAACTATTAACTGTCCATAGGGCTTTCTGCTCCAGAAATGATCACAACTGCCACATCAATTCAAGCTGGGAAAATGTTTACCTCTCACAGTATCTACCTGTTGGAAAAGCAGTCATCACGAACACAGAAAAACTCAAATTGTGAGTTAAAGATAAAGGTAGCATGACACCGTACCAAGTCCTCAGTGGAGCTGTAAATTCGATGAACCCTGGAGAAAACAGTAAGTTTTGATTGGCTTAGAAGCTGCAGCGATTGTCCCTCATCTGGCAAGTTCCATCCCAGAAAAACTCAATGTTCTTTCTTTCCTTTGCTCACTTCCATTTTGTCCTTTCTTGTTTTTGGTTTCCTCCTCACTTATCTGCTCACCCTAAAACTGCTCTGTCCGTAAACCTCACCTTAAGTCAGCCAGATCCTATCCCTAAAAGTAGACCCAACTTGTCCTCAGCAGACTCCACTGCAGAAGGGTGAGATAAGGTTATTCTGAAAACATACCTCTCCACTTGTCCTGTTTAAACATTCCTTAATCTGTTTTCATATCTTATCAGATGGCTTTCCAAAAAGCTTCAGCATTCGGCTTCTCTTATCTCCTGCAGTCCTTCTATGTACTATGGCTGCTTTAAAGTTGCAGAATTGAGCAAGACTTACCAGACATTTTATTATCTGTTTCTTAGAAAGCTTAACTATCTCACTGAGAAAATATTCTGATAAGACCAAGAATACTAGGTTTGAGAACATCGGAGGCATTTGAGGACTCTCTTGGTTTTGTGTCTTTCTGTGAATACTTCTTGTGAGATGCTCCACAAGTTAAGGAACAATCTTTCAAATTCTGCTTTGGAGAGAACGCCTTTATCATTTTCTTAGAGGAAAAATCAATTCTGAATTGAAGTAGGACACTTGCCCCCCCCTCCCCAAAAACTCTGGCCAATTTAAAAAATAATTTAAATTTAAAAAAAAAAACCAGGANAAAACTCTGGCCAATTTAAAAAATAATTTAAATTTAAAAAAAAAAAACCAGGACAAAAGGTGGAGAGTAGAAAACCAAATTAAATGAGACAAATACAAAGAACAAATGGTATTCTGTATCATCGCAAATCTGACTTTCTATATTCTCCTTAGCACGGGTTAATTACAATGAACCAGTGTGAATATTTTCATTAGAGTTCATGGTTTTTTTTATTCCCAGATATTTGCTAAGTAGTATAATAACCATTTCAACCATGTTTCCATCACTGTATTTTTACGATGTGGAATTTGGGATTCTTAGCGGTGGAATGTATCTTATTGCTGGATTTTGTTTCTAGTGTAGCAGAAGGCCCAAAGCTCAGCTGCTAACTCTCCGGGGAAGAGATTCAGATCTCCAAAAATCTATGACCTGAGACTACAATAGACATCCTAAGTAAACAGAGCTTTGGCTAGGTTGCTGAGTAATCTAACCTAGCATAAGGCAACTTCCCAGTAATCAAAAGTATTTTAAAAATTCAAAAATCTTTACTTAGCAGACATACAAAAATCTGCTTAAAATTATGAGACTCACCATAAGGCAGCAAGCTAAAATATATCAAAACATGTAAATATGTTAGTCCAGTGAAACTAGAAATTAGGGGTGGGAAATCCTTTAAATTCAAATTAAATATTTTGTGACCTGTGATTTCAATGTTGATATTTTTTTTCTGAAAATTTCACAGAAAACTCTTCTGTGGCAACTATTCTTTGGGAGTAGCTATTTTAAAACAGCATGATAATATAAGATTAGGAGTTCCCATTCTTTCCTTATCATCTTTCTTAGTCACCACCATAACTGATATGCTTTATGGTGGTAAGATTGTATCATGTGTTATGTCTGCTAGATGGTGTTCTGCTAGTCTTCTGCCTATTTGTCCTACATTGTGGCTGTTATAATCCTTACATCATATGTTGTAGATGACTCCTGTTTTAAATTCCTTAATCTTACAATACATGGACATATTCAACCAAAGTTTCACCTGGGAGACTGTGAGCATCCTAACTAGGCTAAATCTGCCAATGGTAGGAAATTCCTGGGAATTCGACATTCAGACAAATCATCCATCAATAGACATAGAGAGATAAACCATATTTACACATGATACAAAAGAAGCAATAAAAAAGCCAAGAAAGAAACAAAGAGACTAGAACAGAGAGACTTGAATCAGCCTTCACTCTGATAAGCAGAGATTAACACCAGGAAAACAATCAAGCAGAAAGAAAACAATGCCCTAACCCACTGATGAAGTTACCTAGTCGGGAAATGAAAGATCTGCTTACAAACAACCAAAGTCAGGGAGCACCAAGGACTCCATAATTACACAATTACTCCACATCCAACCCTACCTCATCCAACCCTCCATCACTCAAAACTAGGCATGCACGCCCCTAACTACGTCAATTCCAACTACAACTGGCCTTAAATGCAAGCTACTCAATGCAAGAAGCCTTGTGAATAAAATACCTGAATTTCTCGTTCTAGCTAAATTTCTGGTTTCTCCTCGGCTAAATTCGACATCATTATTGTTCTGTGAAACATGGCCACCTCTTCCTGACTCCATTACCACAGTAAGAGACTATCATTTTTACCGATCAGATCATTAAATCCCGTTAGAGGAGGTGGTGTTGCTTCGTCTATAAAAAGTCCTTACATCTAAAAAACATCAAGTTACCCAAGAGTTTTGTTCTTCTGAGCACCATCACCATGAACTGTTCTAAACTTCTCATTTTGATTCCTTACTATGTTACAAGCCCCTGAATTATGACATCAAACATTTAAACAAGCTAAATTCACTACAACATGGACAACTCCTGCCCACATGCTTTTATCTTTCTTGGTGACTTTCAATCTACCTCACATTAACTGGACCCTAAACGAATGAAAACTGAACCCATACATGCAGCTTCTACAATGCTGTAACAAACCTGGGACTGGAACAAACTAGTAACCAACAATACCAGGCTTAACAACTGCCTCAATCTCATTTCTGCACAGTTTGAATTCAATTTATGGAATACAAATTAAAAAAACCCTTTTCCAACAGTGACCACAACATAATTGCTTTGTCGTAACATACGCCCACACAAAAATCCACACAATGATGTGATCCCCAATATAACTTCAAAAAAGGCAACTATCGATCTTATAGACAACAATCTCTCATCCCTTGATTGGCAATTTCTATTCACTGGATGCAATACTGTTGAAGACCATTAAAAACATATTTTTACTTGAGGTCAAAGAGTCATCAAAACTATAGTGTACCGCATAAGCAACTCCAAAAACCAGAAAAAAACAGATTACCCATAACAACTAAGGAAGCTTCAATCCAAAAGAGATCACTTTCGGCGGAAAAAACAATTTGTGTCACGTTGCCAACTTCAAAAGCCAATACAAAAAATTTATGCCACCAGATAAAGACTGAATGCACCAATTATCACATTATAAACCAGAAGGAAAACACTTCTACACACCAATTTCACCCGCACTTTCTACAATTTGTAAATAACAAACTAAAAGGACTCAAGGTCCATCCTACCCCTGAAAGGACCTAATTGGTAAAGACTGCAAACGATGACACGATAAAGCCAACCTCCTTAACACATCATTTGCTAATTTATTTGCTAACAGTCATGGATCCATGCCCAGTGATTTCCTCGTTGTAACACACAGAAAACTTACAACTGATAATCCAATGTTTTACAAAAGACAATGTTGAAAAAGCACTATACAATCTAAAACCATCTCCATCTATTGGACCCAGATGGAATATGTGCTACTTCTTTAAAAGCTAGTGACTGGACGAACTTGCTCTTGTCATGCCGCAAACCTCTAAGACATAATCTTCAAAAAATCTTTCAGGACCAGCTCCTTGCCCAAAAAACCGTATGGTCACAAGCAACGGTCATTCCCTCTTCAAAAGGAGATCCAGCCTAGTTGAAAATTACGGACCAATGCTCTTATACTGCATCACGGTAAACGGCATGGAATCAATTATTAACAATCCATTAATGCTCCACTGTAGAGCAGTCGGGGAAACAACTTACTCGTCGAAATAACAATTGGTTTCGAGAAAAAAATATCTGCCAACTCTTACACTGCAAAAACACATATGGACTACACAACTCTATCAGGGCAAAGCTATACGACGCAAATCCCTACCATAGACTTCTGTAAGCCTTGATTCAGCGTAGTAGACATGACACAACTACTTCTAGAAATAATATATCTATTATGGTAGTCTCTCAACTGCGATTACTGATGAGCATCGCAAACAATATGAACACTGTACACAGACATGCTAATTGCAACACAGAATGGGGAGCTTGCCTTCTATCAAATTCTGTACCTGTCAACAGTAGTATCCCAAGGTATGTTTCTAGACCAACTTTCTTCATACTACTACAATAAATGGACCCTCATATTAGGATTCAACTGCGATTCTCTTCCTGTATGAATGTAAAAGCGTATTCAAACACCACATACAATACTGATACCTTCAAAAAGGACTTAGACAATGTATCAGAATGGGCAATACAAATGTCAACTTCAATCTCAACAACAAATGCTCGTCCTAACATATTGGCACAAAAAAATCAGGAAAATAAAATACAGGCTGATCTAGTCAAGACCTTGTTGATGAATCCAAACTCTGTTCAAGGACCTTGGGACTCCCATCTTAATGATCTAGTGCTAGAGCCCCACTGTAAGTACATAAGCCACAAAGCATTAAGAGTTGTGACAACCTAACATCCTACATAGCTTTTTCTCTGGTAATTTACACTACTAACATAGAGCATACAAACATTTGCTAAATGCCAACGATGACCATTCAGATGCGTAGTCCAGTCCGGTCTGGACCCATCCCTATATCGTATCCTGCCAGTCTACACCTTAGGCATGTGAAGGAACATGCAGAAACCGTGAGCGCTTCTAACCCAACCCAGTCGATCTGGCCAAGTCTCACGTGCTAGAATATTTCACTTTGAAGCCGCTGTCGCTCTAATGTCGAACGAGTCTTCTCCTGCTACGCTGTTCTGGCACCTGATACGCTGTTATGTGCCTCTCCTACACCTGCTGCCATGCTGCTGGACTTTCTGCTAAAGTGGTGCCTTCTCCTGATCTATGCTCGCCTAGTGTGCTTTGACTGAATAATTCTGGTCTGCATAGTGACATCCTATTGGCTCACCTGAGTGCTGCTTGCAGTCTGCTTCACTGACTTCGTTTGCAATGTTATGGATGTCTGGGTAGTCATTCTCCCTAGGCTGACTACATTCGCTTATTGACAGACCAAGTCCCCAAAAGGGCCCTTCAAGTACCCTGCTTTGAAATCCTCGCTATAGCCCCACCCCAGTAGGGAGTACAGACAAAGGCTAGAAGAAGGGGAAGAGGAAAACATACTCCATTTCCACTGTAGGATCCTGAAAGATGGTGCTATCTTGCGCTGCAGAACGAGCATGAAACGAACATACCTGTAGAAGAGGGCTCCAGGCCATCACGAACCAATGTGGAAGCAAGCACATGAGACGAAGCGAGAGAGAGGCCTAGGTTACACTACAGAGTCCTCCTGGAGGGCTGACACAAGATTTAGATAGCGCACACTTGATATCTAGCAAAGCTACCAACCTTTCAGAGAATAAACATAAGCTATAAATCCATAAGAAAGTATTACAAATATAATGAGACAATCATGTAGCACAGAACCCCACTAGGCATAGATATAATGCACATATCTAGTAGGCCTTGCTCTACAGACCTCTTAACAGAGAGGAGCACCACTGGCTACCGCTATACGACCTGTAAAAATATGTGCAAAAATGAAGGAAACACACAGCGACAGCAAGGACCAAAATTCAGTTGCTCTCATCGCTCTATTGGTAAATTTATGTCGCCTCTCAGAGAAAATGCCCAAATTGCATACAACTAGTAACTGGAAAAATCCGAAACACAGGTACGTGGGGGAAGGATGTCAGTGGACTGTAAACGTTGTGTACGTAGAGAAGGGCCTAGCGATGGATTGTCTGAAGCGGATCTGAAAGCGGACGACACATCTGCAGGGCGCATGCCGGGGAGAGAATAGCAAACGAAACACGGTAGGAAGGGAAGCCGATGCGTAAGCGGATGAAGAGCATCACAGACGCCCCATATAGATCACATAGCGAGCTCTATTTAACATGCATAAGTCCAGGTTATGGCCAAAGAGTTCATCTGCGCAGCAGGAGCGAGATGATTGCGTTATCCGCTCCCTAGATATTAATAGAATGCACTCACAAAACAGGTCACAGAGGCAAAAGACCTGCTGCCAAGACTATCTTGAGAAACATCCATGGAAGATGATGTGAAGCCTGTGCCTACTCCTCCAACCCTGCAAGATGACCAGAACTCACCATCCCACCCCCCTAGTCGCTGACTCTGCTGGGTGACTCTCTCTGCTGCTGCTGGTGCATCTCCCGTTTTGTTGCTCTGCCTTGGAGTGGCTGACTGGTTGCTTCTCTCGCTGTCGTCGCGTTTCTCCTTGGCTGCTGTGCTGCTGGTGCTCTCCTGCTCTGGTGCGATGGTCTTCTCCTGCTGCTGCCGTGCTCTCCTGCTGCTGCATCTCAGTGTGACAAGCCCAAAGCCCCTTCAAACCTCTTGGCATGAAACCCAGTGAAGGCCTCCTGCCAGAGGAAAGAGCAAGCACAGTGAAAGTGGAGACGAGAAATACAATACTCCATTTCTGAGAATACCACATGAGCGAGAGTTGCTGGAATGACTGAGAGCCGAAAATGACAGTACCGTAAGAGTCTGCACAGGCCACACCAGCCTCTATCGCACACCATAGACGATACAGCCAGACAGAGAAGCGGACGAGCCTGCGATACTCATGATGTACTTCCTTGAGGAGGAAGCTACTGATGCACACCTGTTATATGCAAACTTTAACACCTCATAAGAAATTTTTGCCGGCAACGGCCGCGAGTCAGCTCAGTATCTTCGCAACCGTGAGTAGAGACCTATGTTACTAGCCAGTGTGCACTCACATGCGGGTGATGAGATTGCCACCATATAGCAGCCCGCGCTTATATCTCTCCCTCAGTACAGCTCACAGAGCACCTACTTCTCGTCCTATCCATGAGAGAACATCTATCTTTCTGCCCAGCATGTAGTCTTTTAGGTCTCTACGACTAGTATATCTCCCCCTCTACCTTGCACTCCCAGCCAGAGGACTGTTATCCTCTCTCTCAATGGTATGCAAGATCCACGCAGTAGTACCAATCCCACTTTTCCCCACCCCCGCTTCGCAGTTTCTCATGTAAATGTCTATGGTTAGTTGAAATCCATACTCGTTGAGTTAGGGAAAGTTTTATATCCTACACGGTTTTCTCTTTCGGGGATTTATGCATTTTTGACACTAATTACAAAGCCAAGACAGATCCTCTCCCAGCTGGTCCACTTCGACATACCATCCCGCAAGCCCCATCACACGTGACCAGACCCCGCATGACAGCCCGAGCGCTTAGACCAGGCGAGAATGAAATCACAGCGCTTCCCACCACCGCTCCCAGGCCCCACTTTTTCCGACCCACTCCAGTTGCCCTCCACCCCAGCCATGTCAACAACCCGCCTGGGTGATGCATAACAGCGCCCCTCGCCCTAACCAAGGTCCCTACCACTACCAGGACTTCCCACAGCAAGGCAGCCCTTCCCAGTCCAGACCCAGGTCATGCACACCACAGATGTCCACAGACACCTCACCGAATCCACGAACCAGACAGCCCACTACACTCCTCCTCCTCCACCCCACAGCCTAAGCCCTTCATCAGAAAACAGCGCACAGTTCGGCCTCACAGCCCAGGGACTGATGAAGGCCGTCTCAACCTCACGGAACCTGAGGTCAGCTCGCGTGAGAGCTCCTGCACACACCATCCTTGGTACGCTCCAGGCACCCCAAGTGGCACCGCAGTATCAGC
>BHFT01043680.1:0-26076 GCA_004320025.1 Laticauda laticaudata | reverse complement strand
CTTGGTTCGCAGTTGTTCTTTAACACCTTCCTCTTTCACCTAACTGCCTTCTTCTTTTCCAAGTCGATTATATATGTGCCTCTTGGATTAAAATTGGGTGAAATTCCTTTTTTCTGTCTCTTTTTTCTCCTCTTAAAGAAATTCTGCGCAAGAATGATTCAGCTTTCTCAATTGAGTCAATTCCTGTATCTCCTTTTTCTTGCCATGTGAATCATCCTGTTCACAGCTTTACTGGAATCAGCCAATCTACTAATTCACCTCTTTTTTCAAGTAATCAATTTGGGCAGAAGAATCGGTATGCTCTTTCATCTCTCCTCAACCTCTGGGCACTTGTTTAAGACAAAATCTCTTTAATTCCTTTGTATTTTCAATCGTTTCTCTCTTGCATTGCAATATTTGCATTTTTAGATGGCTTTCTTTGTAAATCGATGTGAAAACTTCTTGGTAACTATTTTCTCATGCATACTTGTAAAAGACTCGATAAACCTTGTCTATTCCAGTCCATCCCATTGATTCTCTGAGTTGTTTCCAAAAGCTCAGCTAGTAATTTCCTATGATTATCTCAGCTAAGGTTTGCCTTTTCTTCCTCTATGTTTTTGAACATCTGAGATAATTACTGATCTGTGCTCTCTCCCATCTCAGCACAACCACTTTTATCTGTCAACACACAGTAACTCTGGTTTTCCAATGTCTCCAATCTTCTTATCTCTTGTTTACCTTCTTCAATTTCTTGGAAGCCTCTCATCATACTTCATGTATCATTTTTTAGAAATGCTCTCCAAACTTTTTTCATCGGTTTTCCCTGTTCTTGTTTTTCAATGGTTCCTGTTTCTTTGTTCATATTTCTGTTCTTTGTTCAATTGTTCTCTATTCTCTTTCCATATTCTCTGATCCTGTTGAATATTCGTTTTGAATTCCTTGCGATAATGTCCATCTTGCAGATCACTTTATGTTTCTTTTTTTTTTCTAGCTTCTAGTCATGTCTGTACTTGATTGTCCTCAGATGTTGAAGAGGAAGGAGAAATGTGACGAGAAACCAGGAGTTGCCATCTATATACTTCTACTTAATTTGGAGAAATTCAAGACTCTTTCAAATTCTTCTAGACCTTAATTCCAGTTGTCGAATAACCCAGATTACAATTCCCCCCTTATAGTATACACAGCTAAGTGAAAGACACTGCAAAAAAACAATGGTAAAATCTATAAGTCTTACATACACAAGGAAAAGAAATTTCTTCACGGTCTTGTATACTTAATTCCAATCTAGATTATACTAGATACATATACAAAATTCAATAAGTAAGAAAAGGCATACAGCCACCATAAACACCGACACACGAAAAAAATTAGAAGAAATTGTAAACGCTAACACAAGGCAAGCAGGTGCACGGAAACAACACCTAAAAAAAGAAAAGAAAAGAAAAAGATTCTTAAGGTTCTGCAGTACTGACATCTTCCACTCACCAGCAATCAAATATAAAAGATCATAACAAGATATACCATAAAAAGCACAATATCGAAAGGTAGTACAAGTTCACGAAACAGAAAATCAAAATGCTATTCTTCGAAAACAAAAAAAAAATTAGAAAGAAGTAATCGGGGGGGGCGGGGAACTAGCAAGTTTAGAAAAATGGGAAAAAAAAAGCCACACACTTTAACTCTTCAAGGCTCTTCTACATATCATGCTGGCTTTTCATCAAAGGCTTATCACTTTTTCTTTTCCTAAGCTCTTTCCAACACACCCCAGACTCCCCAGCTGCTACACCAGAAAACTCAGAAGATACCCTGCAATAATCACTTCTCCAATGCTCTCGCCTCTATCTTATCACACTCAGCTCAATGTGCCTGAAACAAAAGTCCTCCAGTTCTTCTCTCATTCGCTTTTGTCTGGTGAAAAAACAGAGATACTTCCAGCCTCTACGCTGGCAGTGCTTTACAAAGTTTCTCTTAGCTTCAGACTTCTCCCTCCTTTTCAAGCAAAATATAATAGAGAATTAATTAAAAAAGAAAAAGGTCATTTAATAAACTTCAGAACTGTCAAGGAAATCTCTGGCTTAAAATATTATACATAACAATAAGAGAAAGATAATAAATGAACAAGAAAAAAAAAAAATCGTGCCAGTTTTCAAAATATTAATGATTCATGTATAAAAATCAGCAATGAAAAAAAAATATTCACTTTGATTTATTCTGTTTAAAGTTGCCGCTTAATCACTTCTGTCAACTTTTTACAGATTCTTCTTTCTTTCCTTTAGGGTGTCCTTTCAAATCTTAAAATATAAAAAAAAAGTTCTCACCAAACCGGCACACTCTCTGTTCTCTTCCATTTCAGAGCTGTCCCAACTTCAGCAGCTTTAATGGCTGCCTCCTTGCTGCTGGCAAAAAGAGCTTCTCCTGGATCTACTAGGGACTTTGCGATATCCCTGGGATCGTCAGGATGCACTCTTTACATTTGCTGTTTCTTCGGGATGGTTTAGATCCGATTGGACCATCCAGGAGCAAGATGTCGGCAGCAATCTCAGACCTCCAAGATCGCATGCCGTATCGTCGCGACGCCAGTGATGCCCTCCATGTGCTTATTTCTATTGTGGTGTTCATTTTAAAACTTTTAAATCTAGAAAACAGAATTTAGCAGTTGCACGCAGCACTCCTCCAACAGATCCAGTTAAGATTAATTCTTAACAAAGTGAGTCATCTTATTTTATGTCAGGTGAAATTCTAGATCATCAACAATAAAAGTCCCATGTATACTTTTAAACATATTTCTAAATAGTTATATAATATTCATATAAATTACTGTCCCAACTTAATAAAAACAAACAAACTAAAATACAGATGTTCTGCAGCACAACTATTAGCTATATATTAGTTCTCATGATTTGCTGGTGAATTGTTTGTGAACTGGAATCCATATGCATATTATAATTATTCTGGATTATTAATAGTTGTGGATGTCTTGTCCCATTACCTGGAGACTGTTAGGGATGGAGGAATAGATTCAGGTTCAGTCCTAGCAAGACAAAGTAGCTATGAGTGGTTCATATGGCGTGGCATAAAGCAGGGGTGTCAAACTTGATTTCATTGCGGGCCGGANTCCTAGCAAGACAAAGTAGCTATGAGTGGTTCATATGGCGTGGCATAAAGCAGGGGTGTCAAACTTGATTTCATTGCGGGCCGGATTAGCATTGTGGTTGTCTGCCAAGGGCCAGAGGCATGTCATGTGGATGGCTAGATGTGCTTACTCTGTCCCACTGTCTGTTTTGGCTTGCAGTTGGAGACCACGGCTGATCATCTCAGCCCCCCTCGCAGGTCTTGCCCTTGGCCTACACATGAAGCGCGTTCCCCTTGTGCATTCAATACACCTTGGCCCCACATTGGGCTGCCGTCGCCACCACTCAGCAAACTCACCCAGCACAAAGGAGGTGAAGCGAGAAGCTAGAAAGGCCAAGTAGAGTTGGTAGAGCATGCTTCGGCCTAGGCCTGTTGGCAGGCTGATGATGTCAGGCAGCAGCTGTCCCACCCCCTGCTTCACCTTGGCTTGGCCCACTGTGGTAGCAGTCACCTGAGGCAGAGGCACAGGGGAGAGACATGTGATCTGACCTGCTGGATGTGCCAGGCAGCCACTTTCCCTGTTCCAGCCACAAGGGATGGAGCAGGCACATCTGGTGGTCTGCATCACCTGCCTCCCTTTGCCTCTGCTTGGTGTCTATGCTACAACCACACAAATGTGAACGGCCAGGAGCAGGGCCTGGAGACACTGGTGCAAGTATGGTGCTGATCTGCAATCTGGTGATGGCCATCCAGCTGGACTGCAGCCAGTCTGAGATCTGCAGTGACGCCTCGGCCCCATCCCCATGGCATGCACATAGGAGGCGGTGAGCCAATGGTGGTATTCAAAATTTTTTACGACTGGTTCTGTGGGCGTGGCCATGTGACTGGGTGGGCATGGCTTTTTTTGCAGCCCCCACCCATTTTGGGGAGCTTCTTAGCCACAGAGGAACCTCTGGGGAGGCGTTTTTGCTCCCCTAAGGCTCCTCTGGGGCTCAGGAAGAAAAGGAACAAAGCATGGGAGGGTCATGCAGCACTCCTTCAAGTTCCGTGTTGGGAGCTTCTTAGCCTCAGAGAAGCCTTGGGGGGGGGGCGTTTTTGCTCCCCCAAGGCTGCTCTGGGGCTCTGGAAGGTAAAAAATGGAGGGGGGGGGACTGAGCTCCTCCCTCCATTTTTTGCCTTTCTGGGCCTCAGCAAGGGGAATCCCGGCACAGCTGATTCTATCTACAGCTGATTATTGGGAGGGAAAAAAGAGAAAGAAATACCTTAGGCGAATGTCAGGCAGGCAGGCGGGGTAAGCAAGCATCGGGCAGGAGGGTGACCGGGGGGGGCGTGGCCAGCCAGAACTTACTTCCGGTTCAACGACTCACGCCAAATTCTTGCTACCAGTTCACCTGATCCATTGCGAACCGGCTGAATACCACCACTGCAGTGAATGTGAGAAAGCTGGTGTCCTGGGTGAAAAGGAAGTGCTCAGAACGCAGTCCCCAGAGACTCCACATCCTGCATTCTCACCCTCCATATGCATCCCAAGGGGCAGTGCCATGGATCTAAGTCTGGCCCGCTCCGGCCTGGATGTCCTCCACCAGGTTGCAAATCAGTGCATGGTTGGCCTGAGCCAGGCCGAGGCCCCATGGGCTGGTCCTTTGCTGTTTCTCGGGTGACTCCTGCGGGCCAAATCTTACCATCTTGTGGGCCAGATCTGGACTGCGTGCCTTGAGTTTGACACCCCTGGGATAAGGCCTAGCTGTTTGAGGGACTGCCTGTCTCCCATAGTGTCTGCCTATCAGCTTGTCCTGTGTGCTCCAACATTGTCAACTTGCTATTGATTAAGTAGTGTCCTTCAGTAAGACCCAGAAGCCAAGACTTTTGCCTTTGGAGCAGCTTCCCTCCAAGGTGTGGATTTTCTGCCTGCCGTCAAGCAGTCTTTTGGAACCTTCTGTCTGTCCCTTTTTTTCATTCCCTCCCAGACTTGGATTAAAATGGTTTGTTATTTCCTCAATAGCTTTGTTCATATATATATTTATCTTTATGCATAATTTGTTTTAACCTTATGAAGCTACCCAGAACCATTTTAGAATTAAGCAGACAATAAACTTACCTAGACAATAAACTTACCAAACACAGCAAATATTGCCTCGCATTTTTTTTCATTGTGGTAAAGTTGTGTGATCATTGTTGTTCTCTCTCTCTCTCTCTCTTTCTCTGTCATCTTTTTTTGTTCTTTAAACATCTCTTTGAATGAACAATGTGATTCCAGGTTTTAACATACATACATAATCATAATTACATAATTAGAATTCTTATCCAGTTTTATATCATATCATTACCTATCCCATTTTTCTCCCCATTTTATTCCCTTTAATCCAATATATAAAAAATAAAAAACTAGTATCAATATAGCCATTTTAATTACCACATTTTATATTAACAACAATGATCTCCTATTTACTATTATATGTGCATATTTTTCCCCCAATCGGGTTCCACATGGTATTCTTTCTCTGTTACATAAGAAATCTTATATTTATTTCAAAAACATTTATATATCAAATTTCTATTTCCCATTTTATTTCCATTTATCCAGTTATAGATATTAATAACAATGTAATCATTTTTAATTTCTCTACTCTGTATTTGCTTTCTTCATTACCTTGCTGAATATTACATTGTAAACTTCATATTCACTTTCCTCATCACATAATTATATCTTAGATAGTAATCTTATGATAAATTCTTATTTCCATTTCTATTCCAGTTAAATTTATTTGTCTATTTTTAACAATAATTCACAATAAACTTTTAATTCCAAATTCCCTAACCTATATATCTATATTCTTAAGTACCAAAATTTCCATGCAGAATCCCCCATCCTTCACATCTTTAACCATCATCTCTTGGTCTCCTAGCTGTATCATTTATTATACTCTCATCTTCATGGCAGCCATTTTAAGGCTACCGCTACAGCCTGTCTTTGGAAGGAGTGTTCCTAGCTGAGGAGGGGAGATGTGGCTCCCTTCAATATGGCAGGCAGTCTCCCCCTTTTTCACCACTCCTACAGGACAGCTCCAGTCTGGTTTGGGACCCTCCAACAGGAAGAGCATGAATCAAAGCCAAAGCCAATAAAAGACAATCTCAGTCAGTTACCTTGAGCTCTTGGGCAAATGTCATGAAATAAACTTAACAAGTAAAACAATAATCTGGACTAATTATCTCTGAGTCCACCTACCCAACTGCCCAAGGGTGTCTACAGCATTAAATCACAAAAGTCCAACTCTTTGGAATGTACAACATCTTTAATGTTGCTTTACACATATAGAAAGAGGTGGAGCTTGTGCTGCAACACTACTTTTATCAATCTGATCCTTTCCCTTCCATGTCGATATTAATAAGAAAGTTGCCTTATGTGTGACATGAGTGGAATATACATTTAATTAATTATTTAATAATTATCTACTAGAGAAAAGGTAGGATATAAATCTTAGGTAATAATATAAATGAATGATCTGTGTGCAACTAATTAGCAGGCTTTCTGAAAGTTACTTTTTCAGTAGTGCTCTTAAATAAGAACACAACTTATTTAAAGCGTTTATGTTTTATTTTGTCTTTTCTTAGATGTTGCTGCTTTAGCAATTGGTCGTGAATTCCTTGTTGGTTCAAATCAGGAACTGCTGGACACAATGATTCATCTGCTGAGAGATATGAAGCCAGGATGTTGCACCAAATTGAAAGTGTATGATAATTATTTTTGACTTAAAGTGTTATCTTCAATATCTTATATTAATATTACATTAAACAACAATATTACTTTTATATTAAACAAATTTATCTTAATATGCCACTGCTAAAATATTGTGGCAGAACAGTTAAAAATGCGTGCTCTAAATAGTAAATTTTCCAAAGAAAAGAAAGTACGATTCAGTTCCAAACCTTCAATCTAAACAACCCAATTAGGATAGCAATTTCTTTTTTATCATGCTGGGTAGAATTGCAGAAATAAAAATGGAATAAAACTATCCACATATACATTGGGACTTCTAAGTTGTTTCTTTTTGAAAAGACAACTTTGTGCAAACTTGTAAGTCATTTTCAAAACTCTAAGAAATTCCAGAAATACTCTACTTAGTGTATCAGATATAAGGGGTGGACTGATAAAAGTAACAAGTTCCAGCTCATGAATACTGTTATTTACCCATATATTAACAAAAGGTTTCTACAATAAATTATTTGACATAACTTAGCCTGGAAAAAATTTCCTTTGTTTTTTTAATTACAAGTAATTTATTTAATTTTCATTTGCTACTTAACAAAATTGCATTATGCAGATTTTAGTGTCTTATATATTATTATAAAGAATGGACAGCAGGGGGTGTTATAGGCTAGAGTTTCAGAGATTGTGGATCATATAACTATATTTTTGTGGCTAAGAGAATATTTATTAAAAAGTTATACCTAATGAAAATGCTTAAGCAAGTATAAATATAACTTTGTGATGTAAAAGTTACAAGAATAGTGATAAAGGAGGAGGTTTTGAAGAATTAAGAAGCATTTCCTAGGACCTAATGTTCTAGAGAGTTTTCCCGTTGTACAACTTAATAGTGTATATATATATACACACTCTATAACTTTTGTAGACATTTATTGCACAGCTTTCTCAATTGCCTAGAAAAAGAACAGCTGAAAAACAGAAGCACAAACATGCTTTTCTGTAACACTTTTTAAATCTGGTTTGCTGTGTCTGCTGATAAACAGATGGTAAAAATGTATTGCAAAGTGTTAATATTTTCTGTTATATGAAATTTAATATGATTTTCTTTGTTTAATGACTTAGAGGAGCAGCTGTTCCTATTTTCTCTGGGAAGTTTTGAATTAGTATATGGCCTTCTTGGAAGTTGATAGATGGGAACAAATTGGAATATTTGCTTATTGTTGGTTTGAATGGTGAAACAAAGTAGCAGATATTGACAGGGCAAAAAAAACCTTGTTCCCAGTGTTGCTATGTATGATCTTCACAGATAGACTTATTGACTTCTCTTTTCAACAAGAACTCTAGCCCTGTGATAATTATTGTAGTTTTTTCTTCTAAGACAGTTCCTGTAAACCAAGCTTTTAATTTTCTGCTTTATTTTGATGATATATTGAAAAAATAGTTGCAGGTACAATGCACTTGTAATTTCAGATGTGTTTCTTACTTGAAGTAGTCTAGCATTTTCACTCCCTCATACAACTCTATAGTCTACTTGATAGATGATACTCATAAGGCAACAATTTTTGAATCTAGAATCTATTTGAATCTCAAATAGGCTAATTTACAGAATGTGTCCAAAATCTAGAATCCATGATTCCAGTAGAATTGAAATTTGGCAAATGTTATAAAACATTTTGTGATACAATGCAAAATGTTATTAATCATTTCTTGTGATCCATTCCTGATGTTTCACTGTATACAGTTCAGTTGCATATTATCAAGGTAGTTACATCTCTGAATATCTCCCTGAATTTTTAAGAACTTTTCAAGCATATTTGAAGTTCTGCTGTTGTTAAAGGCATTGAGAAATCTGATAAATAAATATCTCAGAAGTAATGACTCAGAGACTCATGTGTTGTCTAATCTGATCTAAATTCTTCTGCGTTCAGGATTTCTTACATTTGTTAAAAAGAATCCTTAAAAGGATTGAGATGTAAGATAACATGTAAAGCAGATTAAGACCCATAAGTAATATATTATTAAGTAACAAGAAATTATTACAACCTTTATGTTGGCATTCAATCTATATTTTCTTAGGAACAAATATCGCAATACAAATAACTTTCAATTTAATCTAAAATCTAGCCTGGAGGCATGTAGCAGAGCCTCCAGGCACTGTGGTGTTTGTTATAGCCCATGAAGGAAGGAGGAACAAAACACTTAGAACCTTTACTATCTCCTTTCTGTAGTGAAGAGAAGAAGGCATGAGATTACAAAGCTGTCAAAAGAACCCATTCCTTCTTTTCCTCTCATTCTTTTTACAAGTACCTGCTGGACCTCCAGATTTAGATAATATGCTCCATCTCTTTACTGTTATTCTCTATTTTTATTCATTCACTTTTTCTTATGATACTTTCTATAGTATCTATAGATTTACTATATTTACTCTTAATTTTACTTTATCTATATTTACTCATGCAAATATAATCAGTTAAATTGGTTTTAAGCCCTCATAGTAATTTCATTTATCAGGTTGCCCTTACATTTCAAACAAATCTAGCACATTTCTCATTAAACACAGTTAAACCAAGGATTTACTTGTATATATGTACACATATGCTACTACAGTATCTTCAAATCAAAAGGTGCAATATCAATTTTGGCCAAAAATTACTTCTTTGCATTTCAGTCATTTTTTTTTATTGCAGGCTGATGCTAATGTCCTTATATAATATTAGTATTAACATAAAAGGTGTGAAGTACATTAGTGAAAATGCAGGATTCTTCCCATTAATCTGGTGGCTCCTGAATGGTAAGGTTTTTATAAATACAATAAAATTTGAGGATTTTATTGTACAATATTTATTCTACAATAAATAGAAGTATAAAATGCTCAATAACATTATTTTTAAAAATTGCTCCTCTAAATTTATTAGAACAGTATGTTATATACTAAAATGTTGCCAAAAATTTGAGTCATTTAGGATCAGTGTAAAAGATAGAACATTTATATACGTGGACGAGAAGGAGAAAGGCAACAGGATGAGCTCTCTGAGGAAAAACACATCAGAGTTGTAATTAGCAGGTGAAACAGAGCACAGCCAAGGTTTTAGATTCTGATATGTAATGATGAATGATGCTAATAACAGTATAATGTATTAATATTTTTAATTGTATTTATGATTACTGCCCTTTCAAATATTCACAGATACATCATCTTGTAATCCTTGTAATAGGCTTTTTTCACTGAATAATTTTCAATGTTGTCATTTTTAATATTGCGCAGGGAATGAATGAAGCTAAAAAAACCCCACATAGTTGTATCAGTGAGTTGAAGCAGAGGCAACATTCAAATCAAAGGGCTTCCTGATTTGCAACTGAATGTTTTTATCAGTGGTGGTTTTCAAATAATCTGACCAACAATTTGCTGAAGGTGGGAGGGCACACACATATGCGTGTGTGGCTTTTGTGCACCTGGCTTCTGCGCATGTGCGTGCGCGCATAGCTTCTGTGCATGCATGCAGCAAAGCTCGACCAAGCAGCCTTTTGGTGCCTGCTCCCCTCCATCTCTATTCTCTCTTTGGTGCCTACTTCTCTCCGCTACTGCTGTAGCTGGGAGAGCGTCTTGTGCAATTTAGCAGCTGTGAGCTGAGAAGGTGCGGAGTTGAGCTGGGCTGCATGGCAAAGGTGAGATATATGGGGCATGGTAAGCAGGTGGGTGGGAGCAGGGCCAGCCACAGGTAGTATTTGCCGGTTTTCTAACCTACTCAAAAGTTCTGCTAGCGGTACACCAGAGCAAGTCCGAACCTGATGAATACCACCTCTGGTCTTTACCATTGTGCTCAGTGGCTCCCGAGTATGTATTATTTCTGATTTAAAAATCACAATATTGTATGTGCTTATTTAGATATGTGATTATTTTCACTGGAATATATTCTCAAATAAATGTACACAGGAATGGAAGTTGCAATCCTCAGCAGAGAAGATCACTGAACATAGTACTATATGTTTTATTTGTAACTAAATATTCATAGGACTGCACTGTATATATAATTCTGTTGTAGAGCCCTGACATTGAAACTTTTGTTTGTTATTTAATTTCTATTTCTGCCCATCTCAACTAGTGACAACTTAGATCAGAGCTGTCAAACTCAGTCTGTGGTCCGGATACGTCATGTCCTAGTCATGCCCATGTGTGGTTTAGCAAAGGGGGGGGGGAAAGTCTCAAGATGTCACATGACAATACCTTGACAATGCAAGTTTGAGACCCCTGTCTTAGATGCTTTCAATATTGGTTGGTCTTCTACTCTTTAGCTCCCTCTGCTGGTCAAAGAATAAATCTTTTTCTAAAAAAACCTTTTTTTTTACATCAGTTGGTATCTTCTGCCATTAAAAATAAAAAGATTGCAATCTCCCAAAACAAACAATCCAGAATTGCAAATTGTAAATCCCAATGTCCTCACACAGGTGGCATGTTCATTAAAATGATAAAATAAAATAAGAATTTTTTAAAATCCTGTTTGTCCATCAAAATTAGAAAGAAAAAAGTACTCCACACTTCCTTATTTTAGTTCACCTCCAGTAATCCTCCTTCTTGTTTAACAATAAACCCCAAATGGTGCAGACTTTCAAAAAGAAGTAACAGTCTGTGACCAAAAAGAGCCTTTTTTTTAGTTTAGTAAAGATAATAATCAGATAAAGTGTTTAAGAAGTGAAAGGTATGACTTATTTTCTGTTTGAAAAATAAATTCCAAAATGGCTACTTTTTCAACAATGAAGTGATTACAGCCCTGGCTCTCATCTAGACAGCTCATCTGAGAACTTCAAAGTGCCACTCAAGAGACTTCTCACAAAGCTGACACTTGTGGGTGATTCTGGGACTCTCCCTAACCCAGATAGAGATAAAGAAGTCCATGCAGATTTTACTCCACTAGTTGTTGCTGACTATAGGAGGCAGTGCTCATCTCCATTTCAAAGGCCATTGAGCCAGCACCTTCTGAAGACATGGTCATGTGGCCAGCATGACATCACGGAGTGCTGTTACTTTTCCCACCAAAGTGGTACCTATTTACCATAGGTCGTCTTTTTGAGGGGTGTCCTATTTTCCCCAAACACGCCTGACCCCTGGGCCGCTTCTTTTGAGGCTGAAAAGAGTGAGCGTCATACTTCACCTGGCCGCCGGGCCACTATTTTGTGGGCTTATCCTCTAATACCTCTTTCTCCCCCCCCCCTCTTTTTTTTTCTCTCTCTCTTTCTCTCTCTCTCTCTCACACACACACCAATAATAAATCCAATCCTAATTTTTTTGGGGGGGCGGCTTAATATTACACCTACCCAAAAAATAAGCCTGGTGGGGGATGGTCATGGCCAGCATGAGTGGCGGCACAGGCATGGGGGGGGGGAGGCAACTGTTCAGCTGCAGAGAGGGGCAAGAGTCATTCTGCACTGAAGCAGAGGCATTCCGAGCCTTCAGTGTATCCCAGGATTGCAACGCTGAAGGTTCGGAATGGAGCCTCCAGCGTTGCAGTCCTGGGATATTCTGAAGGCTTGGAATGGAGCCATTTTCTTGAAAGGCAGGAAAATGGAGAGGAGAATTTTCCTGCCTGTTATCCATTCCTCTTGGAGCAGGACCCTGCAAGGCTTGTTGTGGTGTTGCACTCATGAATGGCAGCACCTCTGTGAGCTTCTGGTGCAGCTGGCATCCTGCTGTGAGCAGCTGTGCCAGTGTATCCAAACTTGCAGCGATGCCGCTGCTCGCACACGCAACAGCATAGCAATCCTTGAAGGGTCCTCCTCGAAGAGGTTGTGCCAATGTGGCGAACCTCACAGCAATGCCGCCACTCATACGTGCAATGCAACAAGCCTTGGAGTGGACCTGTTTTTGCAAAAGGCAGGAAAATGGGGAGGAAGAGGGAGCTTGAGAAATAAATGACAGGCAGGAAAATTCCTCTCCCCATTTGCCTGCTGTTTGTGAAAAAGGCTCCATTCCGAGGCTTCAGCGTATCCCAGGACCCTGCAAGGATTGCTCTGCCATTGCTCGAAGAGGTTACGCTGATGTGACGAGCCTTACAGCAATACCACTGCTCACATGCGTAACTGTTAATATTTGAAAACTTGTTACATCAAATAATTCTGATAAATACCTTAAATACCTTACCCAGGAGATTTGGAGTATATAAACATAGGACTATATAAACATAGGAAACTAGGAGTACAGAAACATTTTCTGTAAATTGTTTAACATTAATACAGAGTAGAATATGAAACCTGAAAATGTGACCCCAGAGTTGCAAATACTAGACATTAAAAAGAAAAAAAATCGATGATTTTTTTTATCCCCTTTTGTCTTATATAGGGAGTGCTAACCAGCCATCTTTTTAAAAAATGTCAGAGAATAAGAAAAAAAAAGGAACCAGACATGCTGATTGGCTTTACCATTATTGTAATTGCATCTATTGGCACAATCAGAATTCCCAGTTGTCTGGAATAATGTTCCAATTTAAGGTTTTTATCAAACATATTGAGTCAGAGAGCATTTTAACATTGGGTTCAGAGTCAGTGGATATTAAAGGTAGCACTGCTATCTCTGTGCTTTGTGGATTTAATGTAGAGAACATTGGTAAACAGGCAGCTGAAAAATTAGTTTCAGAAGGACTTCACTGGACTAATTTAGAACTTTCCTTCTTTAAATTATAACAATGGTAATTATTTTTGCCATTTATTGTATTTATATTCTTTAAAGCCACATAGCTATACTATTTTCTTTCTCTCTTCTAGATCCAGATCCAGAAGTATGTTTTCATGTATTACGACTTCTCCAGTCCATGATTATGGAGCCAGATATATTAACTAAGTCAGCTCTTGAAATTCGTGAATCCCTACCACTTCCACGTATCCTTTTGCTATCAAAGAGCTGTAATAAAGATCTACAAATTCTGGCCCACGAGCTGCTTGAGGACCTCAGAGTACTAGAAGGTGAAATGTAAGACCCTTGCTGAGGATATCATTAATTTTTTTTCAAGCATACTTTTAATTTCTGTAATAATTTGTAAAATATTATATCTGCTTTCTAATATATTTAGTCATTGTAATTAAATGGGTTAGATGCTTGGCATTCCTGCACAGGAATCCTGTCCATAAAATAGCATCTCAGAATTTATAGGCTTGTGATGTATCAAGTCTCTTAGAAATACTGAGTTTAATATCTGCAATATTACCATAACCCTCCCTTAATCAGAATCTTACCTGATAGCTAAGGAATATAGTTCAGAATTTATATTTTCTACATCATAACTTGTTAAGATAAAATCAAGTACTTTTGGTCTATATTATTCTTCATCTGACTTCCTCTTATTTTAGTGACAGTAAGAATAGTCTTTAAATTTTGATTTTTAACATCAAAAATGATCCCAACTTAAAAATCTAGTCAGGATGGAAAGACTTCACTTTTTGGTAAATATTTATATCAAACTGGAAGTTAAATTATCAGCAGAATTGTCTGGGTGAAAGATTACTGGGCAGAAGGCTCTGTCTGTTTCTCCCTGGTTTCTTCACACTATATAAGTTTACTGCCTTGAAAAGGGATAAAAGAAGAACATTACCATTAGAAAAACTGCCTTTTCCTTTCCTGGTACTCTCCTGGTTCCAAAGATTTTTAGAAGGATTAGCTATGGAGTAGCATAAGTTATAAAGCTTTTTTTCCATTGCTGACTGTAGACTTCTACTTCATTCTGTGCTTTCCAAAGTTGAACCTACCAGCACAGCACATGATTCCCGCAAATTGCCTCTTATTCTGGAGACAAGGGGAGAATATAAGTGGAGACAGCCAACAGTAGCTGTCAGAGTTCATTTTGCCCTAGAACCTCACTCATAGTGATCTAGGCACAAGCATTATCTTTGGTTATTAGCCGGGCTGATTCAATTTGGTGTTATCATATTTCTTATTCTTATTCTTATTTCTTATTCTTATTCTGTGCCACATTCCTTCTATTTCCAGGGAAACTGAAAAGATAACTACCATTTATTCAGTATCTATGATTTTGTATAGTGCTAGCTAATTTAAAAAGGTTAGCAGTTTTAAAAGACTAGCCGAACAAGGTAGAGACTAGCTAAAAAGAGCCACTAGCATCCTCCTTTGGGCTTTAAGCAACTAGGACGATGACATTTTGCTAGGCCTGATTGTTAGTATGGTAATAAATAATTCATGGACTTACAAATATATTAGTAACAATTTTTCAATGGTCATTTATTGAGCATATAAGAGTTTCCTGCTGTTCCTTGCTAAAATGAACAAGGAGCAGTGATTTTGTCTCCTTAAGATTAAGATCGTCTTTCATGTTGTTTTTAAATTGTCTAAAGTTGCAATGTAACTTTCTATAGGAAAATCTTCAAACTGAAGTGGGGGCATTTTTATTGATAAATTTCCATGTCTTCCCCCATAGTTGTCTTTGCACTGAGAATACCCATCTTCTGAAGTTGTAAGCTATTTATATTAGTATTATAAAAGTATTGCCCTCTTTTATTTTCATAATTAAGATATTTAAAATATGCCAATACTGTGTAATGGCTGAACATTAAAATGCTGAAAGCATTCAATGTTGAAAATAAAATAAATAACTTGGGTAATTAGTTCTGCACTTCTCTGGGTTCTCTTTTGAACAAAGGCCCACTTTTAGTGTGACTAGGAGACATCCAGAATGAATAAGAACAAAACATGGATTTTGATATTTCTGCTCTTTTTTTTTCCAAACCCTTGACTTGTTACATTTAAAAATATATATCTGAAGAGACATGTCCTAAGAATTTAACTTATTTACAAAAGTTCTACTTTGGCTTTGTTTTTGTTTTTTTAATGAATACCAATTTTCTTCTGAGATGGATTTTGGCTTTTGAAATTCAGAAATTATGAGAAATATAATTGTAGTGAAGATGCAGTTACATTGTGAAAATAATATTGAATTGTATCTTTTTTTGAAAGAAGTAATATACATACTTATTATAAAAATGTTTTTGAGTGCTTGAATATTCTTAGTCCTGATATGTTTACATTTCCAGTTCTACCCATTACAATGTGTTGCCATGTTGGCTTAAAATTGTTAGAAGGCAAAGATTCAATACAATAAATAAAATTACATTTGATTATATCTAAGTTATCCTTATGTCTCATAACCATGCCCATTCAACTCTGCTGAATTCTGGTTTCAAATTTTAATATTCGCAGTGCTAACCTAAAATCTATAAAAGTTTGTAATTTTAGAATAGTCAGAAATTTTACTTTCCAACAAAAGATTCATTTTAGTTAGAAGCAAGGAAGGAGTTGATATTATAACTTTGAATGCCGAAGAGTAAAAAAGCACTCGTTTCATTAAAAGAGGCATCACATCTTTATCATATTTGAAAAGTACTTAATGATTTGTAGTCTAAGAATCTTCTGGAAAAGAAGTCATCTTTTCGAAATAATATCCCTATTCTCTAGAAAAAAGGAACACTAAAGGAAGACTAATAAAATAACACGATAAAAATTATTTGAATCAGCTTGATAAGGGTATGTTTCATGGTATCAATTTATACAGTTTTAACTAGACCAAGGGTCTTCAAACTTGGCAAGTTTAAGACTTATGAACTTCAACTTTCAGAATTCCTGAGCTAACATGACTGGAGGAGGAATTCTGGGAGTTGAAGTCCACAAGACCTAAAGCTGTCAAGTTTGAAGACTCCTGAACTAGACAATGAGAATTATTAAGTTACTCAACACCTCACTGAGATGTAGGTGAATAATTAACAGGAATAATAAATATATTTAACTTAAAAAATAAATCTGCTAAGACCTGAATGTTATTTTTTTCAGTAAGAGAAGTTAATAATAAAACCAAAAAGAATGGTTATATTGTAGACTGTCCTGTTTCTCCACCTCTAACCCCATTTATGTGGCCAATGGTGTATTAGTCTCAAAACTGATTTTAAAAAATACAGTAGCCAGTAGATACCAGAAGTAAATGCACTCACTAATTTAACTGAAGATCCAGTTATGATGTAAAGCTCATGTCACACCGAACCAACGGATGCAAAGAGGATGTAAAACAGACAAAAAAGCTTGCCATCCGTTGGAAAACGCGATGTACTCCTGCCTCTGTTTGCTTCCTCTTATGCCGTCCACATCCGTTTATGGACGTTTCATCCGCTTCCAAAAGTTTGGGCATGCCCAATCATTGTTGCGCAGAAATACGTCTTATCTCAGTTTCGGTAACGATTCTGCATCCCTACGCATGCTCCGTTACGGCATCGTTACATCCAGTCCGCTATATCCGCTAGGGCATCGCATTACCACTATACCGCGCATACTCGCATGCCGCCCCGGTACGCAGGAGGTAAGCGGAACGGACGCAGAACGGATTGCAGAACGGGATTGCAGCACGAAAACAAAGTGTATTAAATCGGAAAAAACGTTCGTCAGAGGGGACCGTATCGTCGGATATTCAAGGATGTCTAGAGGATGCCATAGAGGATCCCCAGAGGATGCCTAAGCGGAAACCTATTTCCTATAAAAAGGGGGAGCAACTCATAACTGCATCTCACTTTCAGGCCAGGCCTAGCGGTGGCAGACCTCTTGCAGCCTTCATCTGAGCTCTGACTCTTCGCGACAGCATCCAGTCATGTCTACCTGGATTGTAGACAAGTCCTTTTCGGCACCACCATCGTTCTGCAACAGTGCGAAGCCATCTGGCAGGCTCTGTTGAATCTACTGCGAGAAGAAAAGAGGCAGCCAAAAAGACGTCCTGGGTTCCAAGATGGTTACCAAGAGGCAGAGGGACGGACTGTAACAACAGATGCTCTATGTGGGAGCTCATGGAACGAAAGAACACTCGGCATTCAGAACTGTCATGAGGATTGCGCCTCCAGCCATGTTTAAAACTTGGTGCAGCCGCCTGACACTCCAGTGTTGACCAAAGCAGAAGCACCAGTATTTCCGCCCCTAGCCTGGAACGCTGGGCTCAGCAATGCACTCACATCTGCGCCACCTGGCCTCCGGGACCACCTACAGGAGCATGCAGTTACGGTTGGAGGGTGCCATCCAACACCATCAGCATTGATGGTCCAGAGAAGTGGTATCTGTATCATGTGGCGTTAGGTCAAGAAAGTTCGACCTATGCACAGCGTTCACTCCTGGATTCAAAGCTACTGAGCTTGATTAGGGTGAGGGACACCAGCGCGTGCGGGCCTTATCGGCATAGAGAGATTATGAACAGATAGGACAAACCCACTTTGGGTCTCATGGTTGACCCATACTACGGCACATACAACAAACAGATTGCTCTTAATGATTGTAGGTCTTTGGAGTGTATGGATCTGATGACTTACCACGTACCAAACATCTTAGCTGCCTTGTAGAACGATGGAGCAAATGCCCCATGACCTTGTAGAGTAGGGTTGCCCATCTAGTTCAAAAATTTCGAAGTCAAGGCTCGAGCTTATGAGATGCTGACTCAAAGAAGATGAAGACTGACCTATTTGTAGCCCAGTTCACAGGCCTGCGGGGTGCGGAGTGAAGTCACTGAGTGTGCTCACTGCCTTAGTGGTTGAAACAGATTACGACGTGTGGATGGGTTCCATAAGGGTAATCGCTTGAAGACCTTGTGTGTCTAGGGTTCTTAAAGCTCTTCAACACGTCCAACCATGGCTGGTTGAGCCCTGGAAATTACGTTTTTATGTGGTACGGAATCGCCTCTAATTTTTGTTGTGACAAGTTCTGGACACTGCCCGAACTTAACGAGTATTCCGAAGCTAGTCTTCCCGCCTAGCTAAGGTGTTTCACCTTTCCAAAATGGGCTTCATGATCTCTAGTGAGCACTTGCGCAAGCATCCCTCACAAACTAAGTGCCTGAAATGGATGGAGCATAGGAGATGTATCTTTTGAGATGTGAGAACCTTCTCAGTGTCGCAGATTCCATCCTGCTCTGTTTCCACTTTGAAAATTAGTAAAGAATTATGTCTCGATCTACTATTCCGGACGCGCTATCCCTCGTATCTCACACTGTCGTGTGTGTCTGCGTGCCATCATATATATTCCGTCTCTATATATCACTTCGGCAGTAGAAGTTCAACAGAGCCTGCAGATTGGCTTCGCACTGATTGCAAGTGAACGATGGGTGGCTGCCGGAAAGGTACTGTTGTTCAATCCACGGTGGACATGACTTGGATGCTGTGGAATGAGTCGAGAGTCGAGATGAAGGGCGTGCAGAGGATCTGGCACAGCTGAGGCTGCTGGCCGAGAAAGTGAGAATGGCAGATGACGTTGACTCCCTCTTGTTAGTAGGAAATATTACGGTTTTCCGGCTAGCGCGATCCTCTGGGGACCTTCTTAGCATGCGTCTAGACATCCTTAATATCCGAATGGATAGGTCCCTCTTGCGAGACGTTTTCCTTGTTTTAAAACACTTTGTTTTCCGTGCTGCATCCGGTTCTGCATTAGCGCTTTGAGTCCGCTAGTCCGCTCTCCCTAGCGTCCCGGGGCGGATGCGAGTTGCGGCATGCGTAGCGGATGCCTCGGCGGATATAGGCGGTGGTGTAACGGATTGCGTAACGGATGCGTAGCGGATGCAGAACAGCGGCGCGATACTTGGGACAGTTTGTCTTGCCGCAATATTTTGGGCAGCCCATAACTTTTTGGGAGCGCGTATGAAACGTCCGATTATACGGATGCTGGAGTCGGATAGAGGAGGGCCATCGACAGAGAGCAGTGTAGTACATCGCGTTTCCAAACGGATGGCAAGCTTTTTCTGTCTGTTTTACATTCTCTCTTTGCATCGTTTATCGGTGTTGAACCATGAAGCTTAACATCAAACCTGGGATTTCAGTTAAAATTAGTGAGTGCATTTACATCTGTGTATCTATGAGTACTGCGTTAATTGGTTTTAAAACAGTTTTGAGAGACGTTATCAACATTGCGCACATAACATGGGGTAGAGTGGAGAAGAGCAGGACATCCTCTATCATATATCAATAACATGTCTTATGAGCGGTTATCTCATTATCTAACACTTACTCTGCGAACGACAAGATAACATTCAGAGGTCTTAGCAAGATCTTATTTTTAGTTAAACTATATTATATGTATCTCGTTAATGTATTGCCACGGTAACTAATCTCAAGTGGTAGGTGCTTGAGCTAGACTTATATGAATGTGCGTATTTGTCATAGGTTTCAGAGAGTGCTTCAAACTGTGAGCAGCTTTAGGTCTTTGTGGACGTTCAACTCCAGATTGTCTTCTCTCCAGTCTGTTAGCTTGCACGGGATTCCTGAAAAGTTGGAGGTCGTCGATTGCAATAGTCCTTAGCGTAACCTTGCGCAAGGTTGAAGACCCTTGCTAGTTAAAACTGATATAACATTGATACCTATGAAACATACACCAACCTTCATACGCCTGATTCAACATACATTTTTTCGTGTAGTTTGTATTAGTCTTCCTTGTTAGTGTTCCTTTTCTCTAGAGAATAGGGATATCTATTTCGAAAAGATGACTTTTTTCCAGAAGATTCTTAGACTACAATCAATTAAGTAGCTTTGTCAAATTATGGATACAACGATGTATCCGTCTTTTAATCAGAAACGAGTGCTTTTGTACTCTGGTACGGGTCATTGAAGCTACGTTAATATGATCAACTTTCGCTTGCTTCTAACCTAAATGAACGTCTTTGTTGTGAGAAGTTAAAAGTTTCTGAGCTTTCCTAGAAATTACAGAACGTTTAGATTTGTTACACTTTGCAATATAGTATTGAGACTCATCAAGTAGCAGAAAGTTTAAGAAGGCATGTTTAGAGCGAAAGGGACTAGATTTAGAATTCATGATGATAGAAAGACATAAGGATCTAATATACTTAATAATTATTTGTATTGATCTTTGCCTTCTACGAGAATTTTAAGCCAACATGGCAACCAGCATTGTAATGCGGTAGAACTGGAAATGTAAACATATCAAGGACTTAAGAATATTCAAGCAGCAAAAACATTTTATAATAAGTAATGTTAATATTACTGTCTTTCAAAAATAAAGATACAATTCAAATATTTATTTTCAACAATGTAACTGCATCTTCCCTAAATGAATTATTTCTACAATAATTTCTATAATTTCAAAAGCCAAAATCCATCTCAGAAGAAAATTGGTATTTCATAAAAAACAAAACAAAGTCCAAAGTAAAGAACTTTAGAAAATAAGTTTAAATTCTTAGAACATGTTCTTCAGATATATATTTTTAATATGTAACAAGTCATAGGGTTTCGAAAAAAAAGAGCAGAAATATCAAAATCCTGTTTTGTTCTTATTCATTCTGGATGTTCCTTTAGTCACAAGCTAACGTGGGCATTTGTTCAAAAAGAAACCAGAGAAGTGCAGAACTAAAGTTACCCAAGTTATTTATTTTTATTTTCAACATTGAATGCTCTTCAGCATTTTAATGTTCAGCCATTACACAGCTAATTGGCATATTTTAAAATATGCTTAAATTATGAAAATAAAAGAGGGTCAATACTTGTATAATACTAATAGTAAAATAAGCTTTGACAACTTCAGAAGATGGGTATTCTCAGTGGCAAGAGACAACTCATGGGGGGAAGACATGAGAAATTATTCAATAAAAAAGCCCCAACTTCATTTGAAGATTTTCTATAGGAAAGTTACATTGCAACTGTTAGACAATCTAAAACAAACTGAAAAGACGATCTTAAAGTCTAAGGAGACAAAGATCACTGCTTCCTTGTTATTTAGCAAGGAAACGAGCAGGAAACTCTTATATGTGCTCAATAAATGACCATCTGATAAAATTGTTACTAAGTATATTAGTAGAGTCCATGAAGTTATTTATTCCCAATAGTACTAAAATCGAGGCGCTACAAAATGTCATCGTCCTGATGTTGCTATTCCGGTCAAGCCCAAGAGGAGTGATCTAGTTGGCTCTTTTGTAGGCTTAGTCTCTACCGTTGTTCGGAATTCTAGTCTGTTTAAACATGCTGAACGCTTTTTATAAATTAGCTAGCACTATAAAACAAATCAAGATACTGGATAAATGGTAAGGTTATCTTTTCAGTTTCCTGGAAATAGAATGGATGGTGGCACGAATAAGAATAAGATAATAAGAAAGAATGAGCAAATATGCTAAAGCTACCTAAATTGAATCACCCGGTGCTAGATTAACCAAAGCTAATGCTTGTGCCTAGATCACACTATGAGTGAGGTTTCTAGGGCAAAATGAACTCTGACGCTACTCGTTGGTGTCTCCACTTATATTCTCCCCTTGTCTTCCAGAATAAGAGGCAATTTTGCGTGGAACATGTGCTGTGCTGGTAGTTCACTTTGGAAAGACACGAGATGAAGTAGAAGTCTAACAGTCAGAGCAATGGAAAAAAGCTTGATATACTATATGCTACTTGCCAATAGCTATCTTCTAAATCTTTGGAACAGGAGAGTACCAGGAAAGGAAAAGGCAGTTTTTTCTAAATGGCTAATGTTCTTTTTTAATCGCCTTTTCAAGGCAGTAAACTTATATGAGTGTGAAAGAGAACAGGGAGAAACAGACAGAGCCTCGTTCTGCCCAGTAATTTTCACCCCAGAACAATTCTGCTGTATAATTTTAACTTCCGTTTGCTATAAATACGTACCAAAAAGTGAAGGTCTTTCCATCCTGACTAGATTTTTTAAGTTGGGATCGATTTTTGATGTTAATAAATCAAAATTTCAAAAGACTATTCTTTACTGTACTGGAAAATAGAGGAAGTCAGATGAGAGAATAATATAGACCAAAGTCGATGATTTCATCTTAACAAGTTTATGATGTAGAAAATATGAAATTCTGAACTATATTCCTAGCTATCATGGTTAGAGTTCCTGAATTAAGGGAGTGGTTAATGGCTAATATTGCAGATATTAAACTCTAGTATTCTAGAGAGCTTGAGTACATAATCCATAGGCCTATAAATTCTGAGATGCTATTTTATGGGACCAGGAATTCTTGCTGCACGGAATGTACCAAGCATCTACGCCATTATATTACAGATTGACTGAAATATTTTAGAGAAATGCAGATAGTAAATTTATTACAAATTATTACAGAATTAAAAGTATTGCTTGAAAAAAAGTTAATGATATTCCTCAGCAAGGTCGTATTACTTGTCACCTTCTATGTACTACTGCAGGTCCTCAGCAGCTTCGTGGGCCAGATTTGTCTGAGATCTTTTAATTACAGCTCTTTGAGTGAGCAAAGGATACGTGTGAAGTTGGTAAGGGATTCACGAATTTCAACGAGCTGAATTAGTAAATATATCGTGGCTCCATAATCATGGGACCTGTGAGAAGTCGGTGTAATACATAAAACATGACTTCTGATCTGGATACAGAAGAGAAAGAAATAGTATAGCTATGCGTGGCTTTTGAGAAGAATAATATATAATATAAAATAAATGGCGACAGAAATAATTCACCCATTTGTTATTTAATTTAAAAGAAGGGAAAGTTCTTAAATTAGTGCAGTGAAGGTGCCCTTCTGAAACTAATTTTTTGCAGCTGCCTGTTTCCAATGTTCTCGTTACATAATCCACAAAGCACAGAGATAGTCAGGTGCTCACCTTTAATATGCCACTGGACTCTATCCTTGAACCCAATGTTAAAGGGCTCTCTGAATCTCAATATGTTTGATAAAAACCTTAAATTGGAACATTATTTCCAGGACAACTGGGAATTCATGATTGTGCCAATAAGAGTGCAATTACCATAATGGTAAAAGCCACTGCAGCATGTCTGGTTCTTTTTTTTTCTTTTCTCTGGACATTTTTTAAGAAAGAGGCTGGTTAGCAGCATCCCTATATCTAAACAAAAGGGGATAAAAAAAATCTCATCAGCATTTTTTTTCTTTTTTAATGTCTAGTATTTGCAACTCTGGGGTCAAACATTTTTCAGGTTTATATTCTATCTGTATTAATGTTAAATAACAATATTTACAGAAAATGTTGCTTGTACTCGGCTATTTCCTTCATGCGTATTTGATTAGTCGTATGTTATATACTCGCAAATCTCCCTGGGTAGGATTTTCTAGGTATTTTTCAGAATTATTGATGTAACAAGTTTTCAACTTTAACATGTTACGCATGGTGAGCAGTTGGTATTGGCTGTAGAGGCTCGTTCACCATCAGCCGATAACCTCTTCGAGCAATGGCAGAGCAAGTCCTTGCAGGGTTCTGGGATAGTCGTCTGAAGCCTGGAATGGAGCCTTTTTCACAAATCAGCAGCAAATGGGGAGTTAGGGAAATTTTCACTGCTCATGTCAATTTATTTATCTCCAGCCTTCCTCTTTCCTCCTCCATTTTGTGCCTTTTGCAAAAACAGGTCCACTCCAAGGCTTGTTGCATTGCACGTATGAGTGGGCGGCATGCTGGAGGTTCTGCGCGACCACATTTGGCAGCAAACCTCTTCGCGAGGAGACCTTGCAAGGATTTGCTATGCTGTTGCGTGTGCAGAGCAGCGGCATTCGCTGCAAGTGGATACACTGGCACAGCTCGCTCACAGCAGTGAATGGCTCAGCTGCAGCAAAGCTCACAGAGTGCTGCCATTCATTGAGTGCAACAACCACAACAAGCCTTGGCAGGGTCTCTCCAGAGGAATGGGGATAACAGGCGAGGAAAATTTCCTCTCCATTTTCCTCAGCCTTTCAAGAAAAATGGCTCCAATTCCAGAGCCTTCAGATATGCCCAGGACTGCAACCGCTGGAGGCTCCAATTCGAAGCCTTCGCGTTGCAGGATCTGCTGGATATGCACTGAGAAGGTGCAATGCCTCTGCTGTATCAGATGCAGAATGAACTCTTGCCCTTGAGCGTACTGGTGCTTTATTCAGTCAAGTAAGGCACTGAACAGTTGCCCCCCCCCATGCTGTGCCCCGGCACTCTCCGCTAGGCCATGACTCATGCCCCGCACCAAGCTTATTTTTGTAGGTGTAAATATTAAGTCCGCCCCCCAAAAAAATTAGGATTGGATTATTATTGGTGTGTGTTGTGAGAGAGAGAGGAGAAGAGAAGAGAGAGAGAAAAATAAAAGGGGGAAGGGGAGAAAAGGGTATTTAGAGTTAGAAGGCCCACACAGAATAGGTGCTATGGCCCGGCGCCAGGTGAAAGTATGACGGGCTCAATCTTTTCAGCTCAAAGAAGGGGCCCAGGGGTCAGGCGTGTTTTGGGGAAGAATAGGACACCCTCAAAAACGGACGACACTAATGGAAATAGGTACCACTTTGAGTTGTTTGGTTTTATGTTTGGTGGTGGTGTTTGTGGGCATGTTATGGTTTTTTTTTTTGTGGGAGTGGGTGTTGTTTGGGGATTTTTGGTGGTTTTGTTTCGATGTTTGTGAAGAGGAGGTTTTTTGTGGGTGTTGGTATTTGTTTTTCTTATTTTTTTTTTAGGTTTGGTGCGTTTCTTATTGGTGTTTGGGGTTTTGTGGGTGGGTGAGGGTGTGTTGTCTTTTCTTTTTATTTGTCGAGATTCTTAGTTAGTTCATTATCGGCCTGAGCAAATATTTTTCTTTATTTTTGTGGGTTGGGTTAGTCGGAGTTGGTATTCGAGGGATGATGGTTGTTTTGGCCCGCATAGTGGTGCATAGTTTAGAGTTGGAGTGGGTCGTGTGGGTTGTTTGCGGTTTGTCTTGTGGGGGTGATGTTGATAGGGGTTGCATTGTGGTTTGTTGTGTTTGCGTTTCTTTGGGTAGTGTGGTTTGTGGGTGGCTTCGTTTGGGCGGGCTTGTAGTGTTGTGAGTGGGACTATGGTCCCGTTTATGTGCGGGGCGGGGAGGTGGGGAGGTGGCGGAGGGTGAGTTTGTTGTAGTTTCATATAGTTTGTTAGGTTTTTTGGGATTGCTATCTGTTTTTATTGCGTAATCTGCATAATTCTTGCTTTGTGATTTATCTTACATGGGTGAGTTGACGTGTTATTTAGGTTTTGGATTGTGGTGAGCTGGATTTTGAGTGTGAGTGATATGTGTGTCAGTTTATGATTTACTTTATGCAGAGATGATTGTAGGTATGAGAGGGAGGGAAGTAGAAGAAGAGAAACAGAAAGGGATAGGAACAGTGTTGTGAGTTGTGTATGCACAGAAGCTGAGACACGCAAAGTGATAAGCAGGCGATATTTGATACACTTAAAATGTTGTAGATATTTGAAAAAACTGATAAAAATTAGTTGAAAACTAGGATTGATTTGATGTTGTGTTCACTCTGAAACAATATGTGGGTCTTTTTTTAGTTCCATTCATTCGCTTGCGCCAATACTAAAATGACATTGAAATTTAGGAAAAACAGCTTATTAAGATA